>JABUQX010066485.1:12500-17500 GCA_015478945.1 Trachelipus rathkii
ATATATTAATATATATATATTATATATATATTATATAATATATAATATATATATATATTATATATATATATACGTATATTATTATTAATATATATACTATAATATAGTATATATATATATTTCATATTATACTATATATGATTTAACAGTTAATATATATATATAGTATATAATATATTTATACTATTATTAATATATATATATATATATATAAATATATATATATCTATATATATATTTATATATATATATAATATCATTATATATCTTATATTATTATTATACTAATACTATATATATATATATTATATATTATATATATATAATTTATATAATATATATATATATATATATATGATATATATATATTATATATGTATATTACTATATTGCATTGCAGTATTTAAGGCATAGTTTTAAGATTTCCCTCGAAGTTTTAAAGATTCTAAACCAGGGCCAATAGGGCAGTTCAATTCAAAGCATTTTGGAAAATATTATAATGAGTGTGGTGCTCAGGCTTTATCAGGGGGGTGCAGTAAATGTAAGATGAGCAATCGATTAGTCAAGGTCTGCAGAGTTCAGACGGAGTAAGGGAATGAATGTCTGAATATTATTATTATTATTATTATTATTATTATTATTATTATTATTATTATTATTATTATTATTATTATTATTATTATTATTATTATTATTATTATTATTATTTATATTATTATTATTATTATTATTATTATTATTATTATTATTATTATTATTATTATTATTATTATTATTATTATTATTATAATTATATTATATTAATTATTTTATTATTATTATATTAGTGTACGTGAAAATCATTATCTTAATATTTTGTTTTGTATTATTATTATTATATTATTATTATTATTTATTATTATTATTATTATTTATTATTATTTTATTATAATAATACATGCATATTAAATCTCCATTATTTCCATAAAATCAAGATAAAATGAATAATAATTTAACCAAAAACTTATGGAACTAAAAATAAAAAAGCTAAAATCCAATCTGTCCTTATTTGTGCTCTAAATAATGTGGCCTAAAAATGCTCTTAGACACAAAGTCTTGGAATCTGATTAAGAGGGAAAGTAAGTCTCAGAAATAACTCTCGGGGACACTTGCGATTTATAGGGAAAGTTTTAGATTAACATGCTACTAAATTTATTTTACAATCTCCTTCATCAAGATTATTTTCAATGGTCGTCTTTTGTCTTTCTCCTTTTTTTGGGGGGGGGTAGGGGTGCGAGATTAGCTTAGAGATTAAAGATTCTTTCTCATTCCTTATCAGTCTCATCTATCTTTGTTTATTTTATCAATGAGTGTGGACAGTATATTTGGATAGCATAGATCTCAAAATTGAATATTAAAAAACAGAATAATAATAATAATAATAATAATAATAATAATAATAATAATAATAATAATAATAATAATAATAATAATAATAATAACATTACAAAAAAAAAATGTAATAATAATAATAATAATAATAATCATACCTATTCTTACTACTCCAAAGAAGAGGCATTTACACACCCACACACACACACACACACACACACACACACATACATACATACATAATCATAATAATAATAATAATAGTAATAATAATTATTATTATTTATTATTATTGTTATTATTATTATTATCATTCATAAAAATGGTAATAATAATTTAAATGACAATAATATTAATAATAATAATAATAATAATAATAATAATAATAATAATAATAATAATAATAATAATAATAATAATAATAATAATAATAATAATAATAATAATTATTATTATTTATTATTATTGTTATTATTATTATTAATATTAATTGTAAGTATAATGCTACTCATTCAAATGATAATAATCATAATACAATAATAATAATCAACGTACCTATCTAATAATAATAACAGTAATAATAGTAGTAATAATAATAAGAATAATAATAATACACACACACACACACACACACAATAAATAATAATAATAATAATAATAATACACAATAATAATAATAATAATAATAATAATAATAATAATAATAATAATAATAATAATAATAATAATAATAATAATAATAATAATAATAATAATAATAATAATAATAATAATAATAATAATAATAATAATAATAATAATAATAATAATAATAAATAATAATAATAATAATAATAATAATAATAATAATAATAATAATAATAATAATAAATAATAATAATAATAATACATAATAATAATAATAATAATAATAATAATAATAATAATAAAAGCATATTATTAATTAGAATTTTGTTAAATAAATTTTATTAAAGCATATCCTTTAAATTTTTCGTAGATTTATTCAGGAAAATTAAAATAAAAAAAATAGTTATATTTTTTACTATTTCTTTCAATTATTAATTAAAATGCAGGAAAAATTATCTAATAATTCATTTCTAATCTATTTTAGACATTAGCCTTTTAATTAAGGCTTGAAATTTATTAAGCTTGATTTCCTCTTTATACAAATTATATATATATATATATATATATATATATATATATATATATATATATATATATATATATATATATATATATATATATATATATATATATATATATATATATATATATATATATATATATATATATATATACTGTATATAGGCTATTCAGCAGGATCTTTCACCGAAAAGGTATTTTTATTAAATTTTTGTTTTTTTCCCACTTTATAAGGTATTTTTTATTTTACCCAATAAGCATAAAGATAAAGTTGCCAGTCGCTTCAAATGGTTGTAATACGAAGAAGCTAATGAAAGAAATATTACAGTTTAAATCTATGTAATTTGTTATTTGTAACTCAACACAACCTTACTTAACATATCATAACCTCACTTAATATAATTTATTTTTATAGGTAAAATTTATTTTACGTTGCATTGTTTAAAAAATTTAAAACACGCATTTGGCACAATGAGCGCTTTGTAGATTTTGTCGACAATGTATATAAGAAAAAATAAAAAATAACTAAATTTTTATCTCTTTTTTTTTCCCCACAAAAAATTTTAGTAGGAAGATTCTGCTGAATGTCATATATATATATATATATATATATATATATATATATATATATATATATATATATATATATATATATATATATATATATATATATATATATATATATATATAGAAGTATATATATATATATATATTTATATATATTTATATATATATATATATATATATATATATATATATATATATATATATATATATATATATATATATATATATATATATATATATATATATATATATATATATATATATATATATATATATATATATATATATATATATATATATAGCAGGTATATATATATATATATATATATATTGATAACCACATATAAATATATATATATATATATATCTATATATATATATATATATATATCAAATTTTGATCATACCGTAGATCCATAGGTGATCTTTATAGATGAGGCGACATCATCTTTACTTGGACATTTTTCTTATTTTTTCCATTCTCCTTTTATTTAAGCTATATTTTTCTATAAGAATCATTCGAGTCAGAACTTCATGTCATAGAGAATTCGTATTCAATAATTTCTTATTAACCTTAATGGTTCTTTGACTTAATAGCGATCTTAGAATGGTATTACTATTTAATTTAATATCCTCCAAGCTGATGTGTTTTTCTCCTAAAATGATCAGTGAGACTCTTTTTTTTTTATATAAGCCTGTTCCCTTCACAATAATAGATACTATTTCTGATTATAAATTCTTGTTCATCAGGCATCCCTATTTTAATCTTTAATTGATACTTGAGTTCTTTCTCTTTCCTATTCCTATAATATTCCAGGAAAATCTTTCACATCCGACATTTGCCCAATATCCTTTCACTTTCTATATGGTTTTTTGAACCTACTGGTTCTTAATGCTAGGTACTGGGTTGTCAAAATGGTTCTTTCATTAAACTATCCTCTCCATTTATCATAACTTCGTTAGATCTCTTTATGTTTCTATAAATACTTCATCTAATACTTCTAATACTTCCTGGTGATCTTTTGCTAAAAAGTAAGGTTTTTCAATTGTTCAAATATTTTCTTCTTCTCTTTATCTGTATATATTTATCTTTAGTGTATTTATTTCATTCTCGAATGACTCCTCATTTCTTCTCTGGTCTTGATCTTTGCCAATCATTTTTTTAATTACTGATGTTGGTACAGATATTACTTACTTATGATTATACATCGATTTCATGAATCAGCCTTGTTTCTTTTATATATATTTTGAAATTCCTATTATTTATGTAATATGCTTTCATCCCTTTCTTTGATTGAGTGAATCCATACTTCATATGGGTTTTATACATCATTTTGTGAGCGTGAAGCATCTTTCATTTCATGATGTTTGGGGTTATTTAAATCTTTTTTTCATTCGATCTACTGTTTCAAAGTTGCATGATAGCACACTATCAGTAGGTTCTTAATGAGTTGTAATTTATTTTTCAACTTCAGCTCTCTAAAAATTTAATTTCAAGCAAGTATTTTCTTTTAAACTTTTCTTTCATTATTTTTCTATTTTATATGATTCTTCAACTTCGATATAATTATAAGTATGCTCTTGTTCATTTTTTTACTCACCCCTAATAACAATTAATTTTTTATTGTAAAATGTTTAATCAATATTCATTTCGTATGTTAATGGTAACTTTCCATATTTTTATTGCTTCTCCTGAGAGTCTTAGTATTTATGAGCCGACTTAGAGTTTCCTTAGTCCAGCTAAGTTGTATACTATTATAAACTATTCTATAATCTCTATGTATCTCATGCTATAGTTTTTCTGCGTATTGCTACTGTTTTCTCTTATCATATTCAAAATGAGTGGTTGAACTTTAGTTTTGTAGCCTCTTATACAGAAATCATATCTGTCTTTAACTTAGCCAGTCATTCAATAT
>JABUQX010066485.1:20000-28388 GCA_015478945.1 Trachelipus rathkii
ATATATACCTATTGTTGGAATTACCTTTATAATAATATTAAATAGGTACTTCCAGGGGTTATAATTTTTAGAATATTAGTAATAATATAAAGATGAGGTAAACATAAGATAGGAAATGGGACGATGAAAGGGTGGTGTGATACCAGGTTAGTCTCTTAAGCAACATTTCCCCCAAAATTGTGAAGGGAACCAAGCATTGCAAGGATTCACTAAATATTTCACCAGGATATTCAGACAATGGAAAGGCGATACCAGGGACGTTGAAATAGTGCCATGATGGGTGATATGTGGGTTTTGATATGAGAAGCCAAATCGATTCACAAGAGAAAAACAACATGAACAAACAACTTTTAAATGCAAAGTAGCAATGGCCAGACAGCAAATGGAACCTACAGTTAGTTGGTCGTCTATGCTAACATGTGGAATGCTGTGTATTTTGTTAAATATATATATATATATATATATATATATATATATATATATATATATATATATATATATATAAAGGAGAGTCGGTCTATATGAAAGAAGAGAAAGTATCTGTAGAGAGGAAGAGGAGAGTTACAAAATTATTATTTATTACATATTATCTATATTTACACATTATCTGTCCAGGCTTAACATGGAATGCCAGGATGAAAGATCGTTCAGGAATGCCAGATGGATATATATATATATATATATATATATATATATATATATATATATATATATATATATATATATATATATATTTTTTGTCAAATATAATTAAATTTATTGATATATAAATTGTGATTTAAAATAACGAGAATATTAAGGCTTTAGAAAAATCTGGTGTCCATTTCTGCTGTTACGTGTGTGGTCTGGTTACTACCTCTGACCAAAAACGTCGGATTACTCCAATCATAAAGGCTGCATATCGCGCATATTTCGGTATCTAGTTAGGAGACCAGGACAAGCACTGGACTCCGCACATTGTCTGCAATACATGTGCTGTGCGCCTACGCGGATGGATGAACAAAACAATACATTCTATGTCTTTTGCCATTCCAATGATTTGAAGGGAGGCCTCAAATCATGTAAACGATTGCTATTTCTGCATGATACCTTCCGTCAGTCATGGCATGTCAAGAAAAAAAAGGCGACTGTAAAGTACCCTAAAATCCCGTCACCCATCCTACCAGTACCCCATGCAGACGGTTTGTCCATACCAATTCCTCCAGTGCACTACAATCTGGAGTCAGACGTAGCTGAGGATTGTGGAAGTGAGGAACCACCTTGTCCTTCCTTATCAAATGATCCGGATTTTGTGATTGACACTCAAGAATCTTGTCAGCCAAAATTGTTTTGTCAAGCTGGATTAAATGATTCAATTCAAGACCTAGACCTACCTAAAGTCAAATCAGAGCTTTTTTGCATCAAGGCTTCAAGAAAGGAATCTCCTACCACCTAATGTTAATGTATCCACATAGGAATGAATCGCCAACACGATCTGAATCAATACTTTCGAAATGAAAATTCTCTTGTTGCCTGTTGTGATGTGCCTGGTTTGATGAATGCTTTTCATTTAGAATACAAGCCAATAGACTGGAGACTATTCACATATTCTTCTAAGATAAGTTTAAAAGCCTTATTGCTACATAATGGCAATTCATTTCCTTCAATTCCTATTGGACATTCTGTGCATATGAAAGAAACGTATGCAAATATGAAAGCACTTTATTGTTTACATTTTATATCGCTGGCTCCTCTGTGGAGACTTGAAGGTCATTGCAATAATGCTGGGCATGCAATTGGGATACACCAAGTACTGCTGTTTCCTCCGTAACTGAGATAGTCGGGATAGGTCTTCTCATTACAAACGTAAGGTCTGGCCAGCTAGGGAAACTCTCTTGCCAGGTGAGAAAAATGTTCAGCATCCTCCTCTGGTTGACAGAAACAAAATTCCTTTGCCACCTTTACACATCAAACTTGGACCCATGAAAAACTTTGTGAAGGGAATGAACCAGGATGGAGAAGGTTTTCAGTACCTCAGAAAACAATTTCCAAAACTCAGTGATGATAAAGTTAAAGAAGGCATCTTCGTTGGGCCGCAAAGTCGTAAACTTTAAGGATGTTAACTTTGAGCTAGTTCTGCTGGCTATGAGAAAGCAGCATGGGAAAGCATTTAAAGATGTTGTCCATATATGAAGTCGTAGGGTTGATAACTACGTTGACATTGTGGATACACTTCTAGAAACGTATCGTCAATTAGGGTGCAACATGTCACTCAAGATCCATTTCTACATTCTCACCTGGACTTCTTCCCCTGACAATTGTGGCGCCGTGAGCGACTAAGAACATGGTGAGCGATTTCATCAAGATATATCTAGAATGAGAAGAAAGGTAAATGGAACACCTCCATGCTTGCGGACTATTGCTGGACAGTGACAAGAGACGCCCGTGAAACCATTCACAAGCGAGTATCTAAGAGATGTCATTCAAGAGATTAGACATTAAAATGTGAGGTTACTGATTATAATGGCATGAAAAGTTAAACATTACACATATTTAAAATATAATAATTAATGTCACATAAAATTCTATTTACATTTTGCATGGTATATTTTGGCGATAAAATTAAAGAGCTTCAATTGATATCTTTTCGATAGTTAACATGTAAGTTCTATGTTATTATTTAATATGTAAATATCTTCAAAACCAGAGCTAATACATAAAAATTATTATCAAATTTGTGTTTCTTGACCAAAAATTTGAGCTAGGAAAATTTTACAAATTACAAATATGTTGACCAGTGTAATAATAATAATAATAATAATAATAATAATAATAATAATAATAATAATAATAATAATAATAATAATAATAATATTAATAATAATAATAATAAATCATGTTAATTAAGCTTTAATTTGATGTTTTGCTTTTGGATCCTCTTGTTTATAAATATATTATGCATATAAATTTATTTGCTAAGCATTGGAAACAAATAAATATGTCTGAAATATATGTACCAGTATATATATATATATATATATATATATATATATATATATATATATATATATATATAATATATATATATATATATATATATATATATATATATATGTATATATATATATATATATATATATATATATATATATATATATATATATATATATATATATATATATATATATATATATATATATATATATATATATATATATATATATATGAATTCTTCATTCCCTTATATGCTTATTGATCTCTTCGAATATGCTTGCCCTTAACAAGGCCAAAAATTTAATCCACCATGTCTCGTGAAGAGAGACGCTACTTTGAGAAAGTGAGACCGACTTATACTATTTCTGCCATGAAGCAGTAGAGACGATAGATCATGTATTATTCACTGTCGAAGAACTATACCTGCAAAGGTATTTTTATTGAGAAAGAACTACCCGAAAGCCCGACTTCATCAATAATTCTTTTCAGAGAACAATTAGGGAGCTATGGGAAACCCCAGCTTGGATCAGTATCCCAGGAAAAAATTCCAGTAGGTGTCAGTGGGTTTTAAGATAAATTATGTTAAAACCCACTGGAACCTACTGGATTTTTTTCTAGGTAATTCTAAATATAGTAGGGTATGTCACAAAAGATATTTTAAGGTTGTAGTAACAAAGGGGAAACTAACTATTCAATCTAATCTAATGGAAAAGTTTTTTTCTATGTTTATACGTTTACCCTTTACGGCATTGGAAATCACTTTCTAGTAAGCAAACTTGGTACCTTCTACTCGCTATTCGGGAACATTAAGCAGGCAACAATTTTTATGCTCTTGCAGCAACTTAAATAAAGAAGACAAAAAATTGTAGAGTCTTTGGGCATAAAGCAAATGAAAACATGCTTTAATTTTTATCGCATTAATTTCGTTTTAGAAAAGAGGCAACCCCCTCCACCATTATTATTATTATTATTATTATTATTATTATTATTATTATTATTATTATTATTATTATTATTATTATTATTATTGTTATTATTATTATTATTATTATTATTCTAGTAGTAGTAGTAGTAGTAGTAGTAGTAGTAGTAGTAGTAGTAGTAGTAGTAGTAGTAGTAGTAGCAGTTAAATTATTTTTCCATCTTTATCATACTTTAAGACTAATACAATAAATTTATCCTGGTATGAATCATTCTGCATTTAATTAATAAGAAAAAATTATTTCATCTAAGAAAAAAATTATTTTTTCTTTTTCTTTTTTTTTTTTTTTTTTTTTTTTTTTTTTTTTTATTTATTTCCGAGTAATTGAGGTCTTGAAATGACTTTTTTCCTCTTTTTCTTCTTCTTCTTCTTCTTCTTCTTCTTTTCTTAATTTACTTCTCGGTCAGTGATTGACTTATAAATAATTAGTCCATGAAAGTTGTTTGAGGTCATAAGAAAGAAAATTTGGGAAAATAAATGACGGGAGTGGAAGAAAATATATGAAGGGAGTAAATAAAAGTAAAGGAGAGAGAGAGAGATAGAGAGAGAGAGAGAGAGAGAGAGAGAGAGAGAGAGAGAGAGAGAGAGAGAGAGAGAGAGAGAGAGAGAGAGAGAGAGAGAGAGAGAGAGAGAGAGAGAGAGAGAGAATAAATGACGGGAGTGGAGGAGAATATATGAAGGGAGTAAATAAAAATAAAGGAGAGAGAGAGAGAGAGAGAGAGAGAGAGAGAGAGAGAGAGAGAGAGAGAGAGAGAGAGAGAGAGAGAATAAAATGAAATTTGATGTGAGAATATATGAAGGGAGAGAGAGAGAGAGAGAGAGAGAGAGAGAGAGATATATATATAGAGAGAGAGAGAGAGAGAGAGAGAGAGAGAGAGAGAGAGAGAGAGAGAGAGAGAGAGAATAAATGAAGGGAGAATGAAGTGAAGGAAGAAAAAAAAAAAAAAGAAGAGAGAGAGAAAGAAAGAGAGAGAGAGAGAGAGAGAGAGAGAGAGAGAGAGAGAGAGAGAGAGAGAGAGAGAGAGAGAGAGAGTAATTTCAAAGTTATTAGCAATAATTGTTGAAAAGAAAAACTCGAATATAAGGTTAAATATAGCGCAGACAAGATTGAATCTATTGTTACCTAAATTGGAATATTATTATATGAGAGAAAGAGAGAGAGAGAGAGAAAGAGAAAAATAATAGAGACATATAGACAGCCATGAAAAAGAAAGAAATTGCAGAGCAGAGGAAAAAAAGAAAGATAAATCAGATAAAATAATGATTCCGAAATTATAGAAGGCATTGCAATTAACAAAATGGAAGAAAAATACTTTTATATAAATAACAACATTAACACACGAATAATTTTATCTCTTCAATTTCATAGAAAGAAATATATATATATATATATATATATATATATATATATATATATATATATATATATATATATATATATATATATATATATATATATATACTGATAGAGTATATATATATATACAGGAGAGGACAAACTATGTCCCAGGTGGATTTGAACCCTTACCCTATGATGTTAAAACCAAGATGGTGGAACATCATCAATCCTTGGTATATTTCTTTTTATCCTATCGTGGCTGGGAGGTAAATCTCTTGGTTTTAAAATCATAGGGTAAGGGTTCAAACCCACCTGGGACATAATGTTTATGTACAATTTGTAATGCGAGCATGCATTTATTTTCATCCATACAATATGCAGTCCTGAGTAAAAAATTACTCCAGTCTTCAACTTTTCTACTGTGAGTAAGGGGGGAGTCTTCCGGAGGATAACCGATGGTGGAATATCATCAATCCTTGGCAGATTTCCTTTTAGCTTGTCGTGGCTGGGAAGAAAACTCTTGGTTTTAACATCATAGGTAAGAGTTCAAATCAACCTGGGACATAATGTTTATGTACAATTTGTATCAATCATATATATATCATGGCTAATTTTTGCCTAAAACTGCCCAAAATGCAAATATATTAACTTTCAAACACGATGATCAATAGATTCATTTTAACATATAATAGGAGCGAACAATAATAATAATAATATTAATAACGATAATAATAATATACAAACACACAATAATACACAACAATAATATACCCACAATAATACAATAATAATAATAATACACAATAATAACACACACACACAATACAATAATAATAATAATAATAATAATAACAACAATAATAATAATAATAATTGTACAATATATATATATATATATATATATATATATATATATATATATATATATATATATATATATATATATATATATATATATAGTATATATATATCGAGCAAAAGAATGGAATGGAACGGATAGACTTTGTTAAGTTAAGGTTTGTAAAGTCTTTTTATTTTATTTTTTCGAAAAGTTGAAACAAATGAAATTAATATAGCATAATAAATATAAAAGATTATGAAAATCGAATAGAAAAAAGGTAAGAATAACTGGGCTGCTTTTAAATAAGGGTTTTATCCCATTAAAATGGCGCTACAGTCCGTGCCCAAATCGAGAAGCGGAGATGGTGTCTGGAAATTTAAATTGGTATAAAATTGTTTACAAATACTATGTTTATAAATTATATGTTTAAATACTATACATAATAAATAATAATTTTATAGCAAAGAATATTTAATAAAACAAATAAAATAATCAAAGAAATTACTAACATACTTAAGAATAATGAAAAGAAAATGATCACTATTTAAATATTATAGAAGTTAATCATGGAATCAACTATAAAAAACGTTTTAGATAAAGAAAACGTTTTACAAATCACACATACACAAAAACACACACACACACACACACATATGTATATATATATATATAAATATATATATATATATATATAATTATATATAAAAAAATATATATATTTATATATATATATATATATATATATATATATATATATATATATATATATATATATATATATATATAAATGTATGTCCGATAGTAAACAGTAAAATAATAAAGAGTAAATATATATATATATATATATATATATAGAGAGAGAGAGAGAGAGAGAGAGAAAGAGAGAGAGAGAGAGAGAGAGAGGAAAGGATAGCCTCCTGAAAGAAAGCGGACAGCCGGAATGGAACTCCTTGACCTCTCTCTGCGTCGACGTAGGTGCCCTATCTCTTTCTATAGGTATTACAACGGCAGGTGCTCGGTGAATTGACCTCTCGCATTCCTCCACCACCGCGTCGCCCTCGTAACAAAAGAGGTGCCTTGTTCTTTCATGAAAATTGTGAATATTGAGACTCAAGGATCACTCATATGGTACCTCCTTCTTTCCAGCCACATCTGTTTCAGGAACTCCTGCCTCTTTTATTTTCCCTGCAATGTTTAATCTTTCTCTATTTAAGTCCCCTGAATTGCGACTCCAATAGAGTGAAAAGCAATGTTAGTCTACCGAGAGGGTGTATCTACTTTAAATCATTTTAATTTTATTTCTTATGTAATTTTTTATTTATTTATTTATTACCCATTTATTCTTTATCCTGAAAAGACTGTCTGTGAAAGATCACAAAAAAAAAATAAAGACATATATATATATCTTATATATGAGATATATATATATATATATAGCATATATACGCAAGGAATAAAAGACTCAAAAAATTTTTTTGTACTTTCCCAGCTTTGCACTAAAAGATCTCAAAAACAAAAACTAAAGGGACAGTTTCATAATCCATCAACATCCGACTAACTCTTTACAATGTCATTGAGAAGTGTGTATAACACTGAGATTAATTGTAAACAAATTTACTTCAAGTTTGAAAAAATATGTAGCATTATTTAAGAATTTAAATACCATTTTGTGCACACATTTTATAAATTGTCTACACAATCTTAGCATGGCTGGACTCCCTAATATCAGGAGTCATGATCCAATAACATCGGGTACTTCGACTGTAGCACAGTCCTGGTTTGTTTGGAAATATATATATATATATATATATATATATATATATATATATATATATATATATATATATATATATATATATATATATATATATATATATATATATATATATATATATATATATATATATAGTAGAAATCAAAGCAATAAAACGCTGTTTAGTAAGTATCAAGTTAGGAGGCCTGAATTAATAATAAACTGCAAATATATCAAAGTTCTTAATAAATTTTCACATCCAGAAGACTATTTTATTATGTGAAAATTTATTAAGAACTTTGATATATTTGCAGTTTATTATTAATTCAGGCCTCTTAACTTGATATATATATATATATATATATATATATTTATATATATATATATCCTTATTTGTTGAAGTATTTATTGGGAAGTGGCGCAATGAAAAACGCGAAAAGCGTTTCACGATAAATGCGAAAAACGGTTAAACACCCACCTGAAACTGAACGAATGGTCAA
>JABUQX010066486.1:0-7500 GCA_015478945.1 Trachelipus rathkii
CTGGCGTTGGCTTTTTTACTGTAACTCCACCCCAGACTATTAACTATAACTAGGTTGCCTCGCTTTTTCTTTTCGTTGTCTCCACTCATTCGAGTCTTCATAATGTATTTCAGTTCTCTCTTCAATCTGACACTTATAGTGTTAATTAGTAGTCGCAACAACATTATAGCCATACGGCAAAGAAATATTTCATTATTTAAGCGACGGAGGCATTTTATGATTACGTTTCCACCCGGAAAAGGTTCTTCACGGTTTTAATAAGACCAGAGGTTCGTATTTCAGTCGTTCATGTCATCACACACAAATCGGAGGTCCACTCAAAAAGCTTTTGAGCGGTACGGGCACCTTCCTTACCCATCTGGATTCAAGAACAAATATAGAAATCTTACACGCGAATATTATACTCATGTATCTAATTTATGAATTGTTTCTATATTGACTACCTCTTCTGTAGTTAAATCGCTCTTCCTGGTTCGTGCTTGCGCATACACTAGATGGAATATCGGTCGCGCATCAAGTCACAATAATACGATGATTACAAACTCCTCTCTCACTTAAGAAGGCCCATTTCATCGCAACCGCTACACTTTGGTCTCATATAATATAGGTATAGAATAACTAATACAATGGTTGACTCAAACATCTTACACTCTTGGTCTAACTAACTTGTCTTCATACCAAAATCTCTCAATAACCACTAGTATCTTATATAAGTCGAATTAATCCATATATCGATCATATATCTGTCCTACGTGAATACATTATTTTCACTTTTACTGTGTTAAAGTCCCCTTTAATCAGTCTCTAAATCAACTTGGGTTCTATCTGGTAGTAAAGATCGATACTCGTGTCTCCCAAAGTTTTACTCACCTAGGTACAGCTCGTTCAAAAAAGTGCTTTTCCTAGGAATTGCACGATGCACCGATATCGACATTGCTTATCTCGCCACTTCTCGCACAGCTGCTTACTGTCAATACTTTTCAGCAGAATAATATCAAGATCGCGTAACTTACGTCAAGGCTGAATAGTACTGGTGCCTTCATTAAGGTGTCACCTCTAGTCTTCGACTCCTCCCATCTGAGCCTTTTTCTCCCAATATACCTTTCATATAACTACCATGGCATGCCGGCAAGCAATCTGTAACTGATATGTCCACCCGTATAATTGGAGACAGTCGCCCTAATTCTCCTTGTTTTGAACACCGGGCATAACTAATCACGCTACGCTGCCCAACTTCACGGTACTGCTTCTATTCCTACTTCCGGATAAATCATTAATCATCTTTCAGTTTCCATAGGCGCATGAACCCAATCCTATCCACATGCTTATTATCAATCCAGCCTGGTGTTCCAATCGTCTCATTGACAATCCACTGAGTTTCTTCCCCTTTTATGGGTAATATAATACTATATAATTATATAATTAGTTATTTTAAGTATATTAATTCATCTAATTATATATTGGTCTAACTGGTGCATTATTATTATCACTACTATATTTTACTATTTTCTATCTATAGTCACTTGTTTTTCAACAAAATTAGTAAGCTCCCGCGCGCTATGGTGTATATATTTGTCTTCATTTTCTTGTTCATTGTAATTTCTGTCTGATTTAATCTCCCTCTATATATATATTATACTTATATATATTAAGACCTATTTTTGCTAAGATTTATATTATATTTATATTTATATATATTACGAAATTTTCATATCTGCGTATATATATTTTATAATTATTATATGTGATATTAATTATATTAACTATTATATCTTAGATATATATATATTATAGTTTATATTAGCACCATATATTATAATATTATTTTTAGAATATATTACTGTATTTACTATATGAATAATATATCATATTATATAATAATAATATACTTACTATACCTATATATATACTATACTATCTAAGAATATAGGCAGATCTGCACCGTTTTATATATAAGGCTAGTGTGAGGTAATGATAATACGAAAGAGAGAGGAGAGAGTAGTAGAGTAGTAAGAAGAAGAAGAAGAAAAAGAAAAAGAGTAGAGAAAAAAGAAAAAGCATTAAATTATGATGGGAGGAGAGGAGGAGAGAGCAGATCCCAAAAAAGTACTGATACGTGAGATTATAAATTCGTGTAAAACTGAAATACTTCCATATACAAACTTTCTGTTCGTACCCATAATTATCGCCAAGAATATTCACGTTAGCTCACAAAAGATTTTGATGTAAAGTTCCGAGCAAATCATAGGATAATCGAGCCGTTTCCTCTCTATTCAGACACATTTGTTTGACCGTCTCAAGATGGTACCAGCATGTCTATCTCATACCACCCAACGATATACTTTGCATACCCTTTTCCTAACGTTAAATTTCTAGCTCATTTAGCATTCTTTGTACTCTCATTTCACTCGGACTCCACTAACTCTACACAAATCTATGCTCGTCTCAGGCCTCTCTCTCTAAGAAGAACAGGGCAAAAGTTCACGTAATATTATCAGCAAATTCGCATCTCACGCTCTAACTAGTCGAGTAAACTTCATATACTCTTTACGCACAGTCGCGGCAATAAAAAAAACGCAAAATAGACCCTCATCATTGGCATATGTCATCGCGACGAATAAGGTAAAAGTCTTGTCGCATAGTGTGCTATCGTTTGCACATATACACCGGATATATAAGCTATCTATTATCATCATTGATGTTAGTCTCAAGTTCACAGGGGAGGTCCTAGGTGATAATTCTAGCCTTTAGATTTCTAATATTAATCATTCCATTGCACCTATTCTCATTATCTCTCTCATCATTAGCATTATTTTACTTTCGCTTTTCTATAAAATTATCAATGAGTACCAACTCGCTATTACGATTCAATACATTCTCGGCACAGGACCATAGATCATCAAGAAAGGATCGCGCATATATGAAGGCGTCTCAATTCTATCATCGAAGAACATAGTTTTCATAAGGGACCTATATACTGAAGGTAGTATTAGTATACATTATCAGTCAATTTACGCCTTGGAAATAGGATTAATATTGGTAGTGGTGACAGCCAACTCACCAAGCTATACCCATTCCAGGTTTCATATGATCTCATCCTCTACCGATTAGCGTCAGTAACATAGGATGTGGGCAACTTTTTTCTCGCCCCACTGAACATTAGGGTATAATAAAAGATAAAAGGAGAATTGATCTGTATAGAGTTGTTCTAGAAGAGCGTGTCTAAATGAGAGTATGACGTATAATATAAGTATAATTATGTGGAAATATATAATGAGTTAGGGTATCTCTGATAAGATTATGTATTGTCTTAGGATGAGATGTAGTGGGGGGGGGGGTGGGGTGGAGAGGTGGAGGGGTAGTGATATAATACTATATAGTGGGGGTAGGGGGGGAGGTGTTGGTGGGGTGTGGATCATTGTTATAATACATGCTCCAAGAGATAGATATGAATAACTGATATCTGATCATACTCATTCATTTACGTTTACTAGGTCTCACTCTTATTCTGATCTATGTACTATCCTGTGTAAATAAGTTTCAAATAGTTATATTATTTGTATTGCAAACTTTATTCTATCTCTTTTGTTGCTTTATAGTAACGTTGGTAGATAAGGAACTAGCAAAGCAACAAAATTATGAATTCAATAAGTTTTATATTTCAACACACAATAATATAATACAATTTCACATACTTTATTTATTAATTACTTTTAATTATCAATATATATTGACTAATATCTATATGCTTATAATAATTAATACACTAGCTATAATTTAGTTTATCCCTATATACAATTATAATACAAAAATATATATATAATATAATACATTGTCACTTATATCTATTTATTCTTAACTTCCTTTATTAACTGCTCATATTTACTTGTATCACTGCTATGTATATATATTTAATATCGTTACTAGGTCGTACCTGATTATCCAATTATACCACGTATAATTAACTTGGCAATTAGTTTCAATATTTATACGGGACGCTTTTATAAAAGATGAATATAAAATGTATCGGTAACAAGAGAAATGAGAAATATACAGATATTAATTAAATTATAAAATAACGAATATCACCTGTCTTACTTTATAATATAAGCACTTTAATTAAACGAATATTTTTCAAGTAAGTCCATAACAAGTGGAGCGCAGCTGTAGTACCCTGTGAGAGACTCACCACGCAATTACGAGGTGCCACGCCTAACTTATAACACACTTATATCGATCTACTAGTATTTGGGGTAAATCGTATAAATGGTGAAAGTCAGAAATCTGCTCATCATCATTATATCGTTTCATCTAATTATGTAAAATTATATATTTCCTCAAACACTCTCATACATTGAATACACAAACTTCTCATAGTGGAACAAATACATATCGGTTGACTACCAGTACACACCCCATAACTTGCAGTATAAATATTAATAATAGCAACTACTATTATTACTTTTGTATATAATCATAATTTCACATAATATAATAATCATTATACTTTATCCCTGATTATTAAGTTAATATCAGTACTATCAATTTTAAATATTACTAGCCATAGACAAATAGGTATTATTATTTCGTCCCAACTTATACATACTTTGATAATCAGTGCAGGCAGGAAGAGTAACTAGTTTTATATTGAATATTTTACTTAGTTCCAATTTTAATTTTATATCTATATTTATACTTAACACTCAATATCTATAGCAGGCAACCTAAATAGTCATATTATCATACTCTTTATTCCTGTTTGATAGTCTCTATTCTTAGAGTATTAATACTTATAATAATATGGATATGAGTCATACAAAGGATATTGGTGCTACATTTTCTCAGAGGAGTCACTTAACAAGATACGTCATACATGTCATACTCTGTAATAGCATATAAGAGATATTTAATTTAAATTCTTTATTCATATTTAATCGATTCAGAACTAGTTCCAAAATCACATCTCTATATAGAAACCTTTAGGATATTATATTATAAGCTTTTATATAAGACATATATTCATTTAATATATTATCATAGTTTGTTTCTTCTGATATCATACACTATATTATCATAGTTTGTTCTTACGTAAATTAGGATCCATTTCAGTAAATGATATCATATTCTATTTACAAACTTTTAAATATTATTACTATTCTTCTTTTCTATATATATCCTTTATATATACTCTCTATAGTATATATATATTATATATAAATAACTGATACGTTACTACTATGAGTAGCCATATATAACCCATGAATCACACTCAAACATATCAATACTATACTACTATTTGAGTATAGATATATACATACAGTATTATACATACTATTATCATACATTAATCACTATATAATATCTATAGCATAATATACCATAACATAATCACTAATTGTAATACATACATACATACATGATGATCATATACATTTATATATATCGAGACTAAGCTTATCACTCCAATTCCTTACCTTACGAATAGTAAGAACTGTTGGATTGTTGTTTTTGAATGCTTGTGTTTTGTTATTTATACACTTTACGTGGAGACATATGCTATGCCAAAGCTCACAGTTTTAATTCATAAGTTATCATAATATATATCTCACATATTATATATATTATAACTATAATTATATTTATCATTATTTCGTAGAGTATTTTTCGGAATAAGTATTTTGGCAATAGATGTCTCTGAAGTTTACTTGTAACTAGCTCGAATTTATAATAAGCAATCACAAAGAAGACGGATAATTTTAATCCATTTGATACATTGGCATCATAATATCTATTTTATAAATATATATTCATTAGCATTATTAGTTTCGGATCTCATAAGTGTAACACAACTATCAACTGTGTATGCTATTTAACCAACCATTATAGCCTACCTCTGGATAGTGAAGCCTTTACAGTCGTTCTTTACTGGTACATTCATTGGCGGATGTGTCGAGAATCATCTCAGGTATTAAGTACATAATAATTTAAGTATTATCCTGTATAGTGGAATTATCTAGCTCTCAGTCAGAATATCTATCGTACTTAGCTTGCGCTACATTCAACTATTAGGACTAGACGTATCCTATACTGGTAACGTAGTATTTACGTACTATTACGACATCCCTGCAACGTTACATAACGGTACATTTTGTGGCACATATCGTGATAGATAGTTTTTATTACATTACTATTTTGATGATACACTTTTTGTTGATATATACTATATATATATATATAAAATATCTATGAATTAAAAGCAATAAATTAATATTTATATATATTATAATTATTATATTATCAACCTGTTTTATCCATTTAAATATTTATACTTTTCTCTTGTTTGAAATTATTAAGCGTCAGTACATTATATATTACTATATATATATAATCTAATATAAAATAATACTATTAGTATAGCTCACTGTTTCTATTATATTATACTATATATATATTCTTATATATATTATATATTATATATATACCTATTTTTTTATCATATTACTCATTATTATATTATATATATATATATATATCATACTTAGTAGTACATAGGTTACATAAGAATTTAAATAAATAATATATGTATTTGTGATAATCTTTCATTTGGATTAAATTAGTTTCTTACCTTATTTCATATATGCTTATTATTAAATGACTGAATTGGTTTTTATTATTTAATTAGTGTTGAGTTATACTGAATTTTAACTCCTGATATATTAGGTGTGTAATTTAGTTACTATATATATCCTCTATTGAAAAAGTTAGATACCATTTGTGGACGGATTTCCAATGACAATAGCTTATTTCGTCTATTAATGCTTCGATTGTTTGTTAAGTGGCTGACTGATATAAGAATACAAATCTTTGTATAATGTACTTTGTGACAATAAACATTCTAAATTCGTTATCTATGTACTTTTATATAATATATTCATATACTTTATATATAATATATATAATATAATTAATTATTATATACGCTATTTTAATGGAGTTTTCTGTTTATATTATATATATATTATTATTATATATATATTAATTATTAATCATTAATTAATAAGTTATATGATTAAAGATTATATATATATATGATTCATATATATAATATTATATATATAATATATAACTATAGTTATTAATATTATATTATATATTATTACTAATATTAATAGTAATATATATATATGATATTAATCATTAATACAATTTGTGTTAAAATCTTTATAATAAAAACTCCCATGTGTGGATT
The DNA here is from genome assembly GCA_015478945.1 of Trachelipus rathkii. Classification (NCBI taxonomy): domain Eukaryota; kingdom Metazoa; phylum Arthropoda; class Malacostraca; order Isopoda; family Trachelipodidae; genus Trachelipus; species Trachelipus rathkii. Next base: position 7,250 of record JABUQX010066486.1, read on the forward strand.
AATTGTTTTAGTTTACATGTTCTACGGTGTGAGTATTTTCAATTAGTTAAATTAAAAGCATCAAACAAATCGTTTTGATCTCATTTATTTATCTATAAAACAATATCGATTATTTTTTAAGATAATCTGATTATACAATCTCTCAATACTTTATATTACACGCTAATGGAAGAGATATAGTTATTCCGTGAATACACATGTAATATATATATAGACATACGCATAATAACATAAAACCAGATAAAACCCTT
>JABUQX010066486.1:17500-43443 GCA_015478945.1 Trachelipus rathkii
GTAACAACAGAACGTTACACGCAATACAATCACTTTGTAGTGTCACTTTGCTGTAAATGCAAGTGCTGCATTAATTTTGTTTGGGAATTTATATATATATTATATATAATATATATATATATATATATATATATATATATTATATATATATTATATATATATATATATATATATATATATATATATATATTATAATATTTATCCATTCGTCATTAAATAAGTTCCTTTTTATACCCTTTAATCTCTATAACCCAACTTCATCCCTTCCTCAGCAACCACTTCCTTTTAGAATTGACCCCCTCCCCACTCCTCTTTCCATTCCTTCAATATTATAAAAAATTCCTTTCTTGGAACTTGGGTGGATGGTTTGAGTGTGGTCGTAAAGTGCTTATCACTTTTAACATGTAAAAAAGGACTTTTGTTCTGATTTAATTAAAAAAGGGGCTTCTCACTTGTTAGTCACGTGATGACTTACCCTCATTTATATTCTGTGGGGGAGGCCTTTGTTCTCTAGCCAATTTGTCCACTACCAAATTTCTTTCAATTGGAGTCACTTTTAAAAAGTTGGTTTAGGGTTCATCGCAAACCTCCCCAACAGAATATAATAATAAACATAGTCTTGAAAACAAGTGTGAGGTTTAATTTTTAATTAAAAGGGCCTGGGACCGTCGCTGGGGGAATTAAGAAAAGGAAGAGGACTCCAGCCGAGAAACATCTTCGTTTGAAAAAATATGTACAGCCCAAGAATGCCCTTATGTGCTTGAATGAACTCATGCAAGGGCAAACTCTCAAATTTGACCAAGAAGGTACTGTAACCCTCGGAGCACCCATCTGCATGACCATCGAAGTAAGTAATTTCAAAGGGCTAAATTTATTTAGATTACACTGGGCAACAAATTTTTGTTGTATGTGATCCGATACTTGTTTCAAATATGCTCCGAAAATTTCATATTGATAAGACTAAGATATATCTGTTTTTCATTAATGAAATAGTAAAAAATAAAAAAAAAAACTCATTTTGTTTTCATGTGAATGGCGGCAAAACTGGACCTTATAGACAAACCCCAATATAATTTTTGGGTTCAGCGCAAAAAAATACATAAAGAAATGTCTTATATACAAGTCAACGAAGGTTTTGTTTCCCAGTGTTTTAACTTTTATTATTACACTGGGGAACAAAATTTTTGTTGACTTGTATATAGGATTTGTTTATGTATTTTTTGGTGCTAAATACAAAAATTATATTGATGTTTGTCTAGACGGTCGTTTTGCCGTCATTCACATAAAAAAAAATGCCAAATTTTTTTTTTTTTTACTTTCATAAATGAAAAACCGCTATCTCTTTATTTGTCCTATCAATATGAAATTTTCACAGCATGTATATTTGGGCAAGATTTAGATAATCTGTTTATATTTCCAATCGTTTTGTTTCTGTTCACGAGAAAAATCACTTATTTTGCCATGTTTACCTTTGAATAGTGGCAATACTAGACGTAGCAGACAAAAACCAATACGGTTTTTAATTCAGCACAACAAAATTCTTAAGAAACAAATATCGGATTATAGACAACATAAAAAAACGTAAATTTTGTTCCCCAGTATTGTTATTGATATTTATAACATGTAATTGTTATATATCGCTTGAAATAGTACCAAGCGATATAATTAATTAATAGATGAAAGAAATGAATTTGAATAACATGAAATATAATTATTTAGCCATTTTACTTACCATTTATTGTTTGAAGGATCCATGTTAATTGCTTATATCACTCGCCTCACTTTTGCTTATGGTTTGTAGTAGCTAACCATTTTTCGTATTGTAACCGAACTTAATTGGTGGTCATTGACAACAAGTTCTTAATTTTAAATATTTGTAACTTCTTTGGTGAGTGGATGACATTTCTCGCTTATAACATGAACAGTAAATATTTCTTCATTTGTTGTCTTCTATTAATTATCATCATCATTTATATGTAGTAATTTTTATTTTCGTTTACTTTTATGTACCTGTCAATATAATAGAGGCAACAAACAAACATGCCTGGCACCAACTTAATTAATGTTCCATTTTTTACTCACCAATGTTTTAAACATTTTACTGAGAATGTAAAGTTTTAATGGTTGAAAGATTTTGTATGAAATTTTGCATTATAAATTAATAATTGACTAATGAACTAAAAGGCAATTTTTATAAGAGTTGCCATCGTTTACGGTTATTAAATTTTAATGAGTTGCCACTAAAGAAATAAAATATTCTAAAATTTAGAAGTAGCTGGTTAGGACTGTAGAAAATGGTATTCCTTGAATATATTTTGATCTTAAAAGGGAAAAAAATTGAAGAAAGTTGAAGATAGCGAGTGGATGTTAATGGAGTGGCACTTCTTACTTAAAGAAGTTGAAATAATAATACTAGAAATGATTGCTTGAAGGATAGAGAGCATTAATCTATAAATTATCGTATTTTTTCCTACAATTTTCAGTTATTGATTTTTTGTTTAATATTGACATCTGTCGTGGGGCTGTTTGTAGTAACATTTTCATTCATGAAATTATTTGTTTACTTAAAATTTATTTTAGAGTAGTATATACTAGGCACTGGTGTTTTCCGCACCTCAACATTGCCAAGAATAAAAAAGCTTTGCACTGCACTAGGATGCTAAAATTGTGCTACAGGATGCTAAAATTATCACCGCACCGCACTGGTGTGTTGACAAACCTAACTTGCTTGTAGTATGAATCAAATAAGAATTGGGGATAGTCAGTCCCCACCCATTTTACTCTTAATGGTGGAAGTGGTGGTAGGATATTCGCCTCTGATTTCTGTGTGGTATTTATGTTCCATTTAAGGCCTTAGTGGGTTAGATCTTCAACTTCAAAACTATTGATCGTTTTCTCTTAAAGTTTTGGAAAAGGGATTTAAATTGGGTAGTTTTAGTTATTATGATATAGGAATTGGACTTTAAAATTACAGTTAAGGTAGTAGTGGAGTCATCCTCATTCTTAACCACCGATTAAACTCTACTAAAAATGAGATTTTTGACACTCCACACCATGTTTATTATTATTATTTTTATTATTAATAAGGTAAATGGCCAGAAGTACAAAGGGTTTGGTTCTTCTAAACTGAGTGCAAAGCAGGCAGCTGCTGAGGCAGCTCTTGTGAGTTTCGTGAAGCCACCTCCTCCAACTGAAGCAGAAGAAGATAAGACTCCCTGGGGCGTCTTGGCTAGCTTCGCAATGTTCAAACTTTTCAATGAATGGAAAGAAGGCAGGATTGGAATGAATTCCTCGTCAGCGCCTGCCGCATCTTTCGGAGCTCCCATGGTACCCGACCCTATTAGGCCCAGAGTGAGAAAATGCCGAGGTTATTATTTGGTTTTCAAATGCCTGTCTGCAGTATTTATCTGTCCTACGAAATGACCTTTGGATTAACATCTCTCTCTCTCTCTCTCTCTCTCTCTCTCTCTCTCTCTCTCTTCTCTCTCTCTCTTCTCTCCATCCCTCTCTCTTCTCTTCTCGTCTCGTCTCTCTCTCTCTCTCTCTCTCTCTCTTCTCTCCTCTCCTCTCTCTCTCCTCTCTCTCTCTCTCATCTTTCTCTTCTCTCCTATGTATCTCTCTTTCTCTCCTCTCTGATCTCTAGCTATTCTCTCTCTCTCTCTCTCTCTCTCTCTCTCTCTCTCTCTCTCTCTCTCTCTCTCTCTCTCTCTCTCTCTCTCTCTTTCTCTCTCTCTCTCTCTCTCTCTTCTCTCTCTCTCTCTCTCTCTCTCTCTCTCTCTCTCTCTCTCTCTCTCGTCTTCTCTCTGCTCCTACGTCTCTCTCTCCTCTCTCTCTCTCTTCTCTCTCTCTCTCTCTCTCTGCTCTCTCTCTCTCTCTTCTATCTCGTCTCTCTCTCTTTCCTCTCCTTTTTCTCCTCCTCTTCTCTCTCTCTCTTTCTTCTACTCTCTCTCTTCCCTCTCCCTCTATTTCGCTAGTCTCTCTTTCTCTCCTCTTTCCTCTCTCTCGCAAATACGATCTAGGCTCCCTTATCTCTCTTTGCTCCCCCTCTCTCTCTCTCTCATCTCTCTCTCTCTCTCACTCCTCTCTCTCTCTCTCTCTCTCTCTCCCCTCATCTCTCTCTCCCCTCTCTCTCTCTCTCTCTCTTCTCTCTCTCTCTCCTCCTCGCGGGTTGAGATGCGTATGCGTACAGACTGTGAGCAAATAGTAAGGGTAGATAATGATGCAAAGGTCGAGACAGAAAAGAAAACCCTCCCCCCTTTTAATAACCCCCAGTGAGAAAATTCGGTCGCAATCAAGAAAATTCCACCCCTGAGGCTTCACGAGAGACTGCGACTTCCCCTTCACTGTGGCATCTCGTTAATGATGTGGGGTTCAATCCTGGGTAAACGGCCCATAACCACCAACCCCTCTACAAAACCCGGCCATTCATCTGTTAATGCACTTTATTTCTAGGCTCTGCCAAACTTCACATTCTTCCTCTCTTTACATTCCTTTACTTGCCTCAATCCACTTTTCTTCAGTTTCCCAGCGATTCCAGGCACACTCATCACTATACAGTCGCTTCGACAAACCAACCGACTATAATCCATGCTTTCCCATAAGCGAACCACACCTATTCAATGTACTCGTTTTATTCTCTAATTTACGCACTTCTTCACAGCATACTACTCCTTAATTAATGCGTTCACTCCTCATTTTATCAATTCTTCTCACCCCTAACCCGTCTTTAAGATCATCCTTCTGAGCACTTTGTACATTAGATCTATACCTCTTTTTCTAGCATAGTTTCATCTCTCTACAAATTAAACACGTGGGTACAACTATAACCCCATGCAAAAAACCATAGACACTCCAAGACTTAGTCCCTTTATATCCACCTGAGATTTTATTGCACTATCCACCTACTAACCATTCACAACTTTCACATTCACTACTTACATTCTGCATCATCCGTTCCCGTTTCATGCAACATATATCCTAAATATTTAAACGGATACTTGTTCCAGTTGCTCACCATCTAACAATGGCTTCACATCGCGGGAACTCCATCCTCACTTAAACTAATCATAATCTTAACTTCTTATCTCACTTTACTTTCCAAAACAGCCTCATTTTTATACACATCTATCTAAACCCCTAAAAGCATTACCAATCCTCTCAAAACTCTCTTCAGATTCACCTAGGGTTGGGATTAAAAAAAATGTGTTCTTTTTTTTTTTTTTTTAAAAAAAAAAGACACGTTTTAAAAAAAAACAAAGGCCAAATTTTTTTTTTTTTTTTTAATTACTTATTTTCAATATATAATGAGTTTTAAAGTCTTATTGTAGCATTGAAAAAAATCAGTAAATACAATATGTTAAAAGAGGTATATATATATATATAAAGTAGAGTTTAGTACTTAAAGTTTTATTAGTGCTCTAGGCATATAATTATTACATTTCCATTTTTTAAGAATTTTATTGTTATTATTTTATATTATATTATAATATAATATATAGTATTATATAATATATATCATTATATATATTATATTTATATTATAATATTTATATATATATATATATATATATATATTATATATATATATATATTATATATATATATATTTTATATATTCTTCATTTACCTTTTTTTCTCCACAAGAACCCTGGTGGTAACGGGTGCGTAAACAAGCATAGAAAAGAAAAGCAGTAGAAAAATATGACAAAAGTCGAACAACAAGAAACTCCCAGCCTTACCGCCGCCCCCTCTGTACCATTAATTATAAGGAACCTCGTCGCAGGAGTCAGAAAATCCTCCTATGCTTTTCAACCATCACTGGCGGACCTCACTATGGTAAATCGTTAGTTAGTTAGTTCGCCACATGTGGGCTCCAACAATACCCCTACAAACTCGCATTCTCCTTTATCATGCACTTTGATTCTCTGCTCTGCCAAACTCACTATTTCTGTCCTTCAGACATTCGGTTACTGACTCAATCCAACTTTTCTTTCGATCTTCCCAGCTCCGGTCCGGTTTCAACATAAGACTCGCCACTATACCCCAATCCGTTAAAAAGCGACTATCATTCAAATCCTTTCCAAATGACAAAACATAATCAATCATACTTTTCATTTATTTTCTCTCGTTTACCCTTTCTTCACACATCAACTCTCTAGATATATGTTCATATTTCCTCATTTAAAATCAATTCTTTCTTGCACCCTAGCATGGCCCATCTAATTGTCCATCTGACACAGATTTGAACTTTAGATCATAACTACTTTCTTATTTCCGAGACCTATAGGTCTCACATATGATACAATAACACAGGTAACAATCATACCCTCATGTAGACCTAGCGCACTACAGACTTAGTCCCTTTACAACATTCACCAACGATTTAATTGCAACTGCCACCTTCTCTGCCATTCACAACTTTCTAACTAAACTCTGCATTCATTCCGTTTTCCCTTCTCATCGACCAACATATACGCTAAATATTTAAAACTCAGACACTAGTTCCAGCTGCTCACTGCATCTAACATAGCTTCAACTGTAGCTGTCCCTCATCACAAACTTTCAACATAACGTTACATCTTATCTACGTTTACTTTTTACAACAGCCTCCTTGCGGCTACCGTGGCTTAAACGTAGAGCGACGGAGTCGCATGGCAAGGTCGTGGGTTCGAATCCTAGTTCGGATAATAGGTAGAAATTACCTAGAAAGTTTCCCCTCCTTGAATAGGGCTATGCCCGTGAGGTGTGAACTTTTTCAAAAAAAAATTAAAAAAAATAATGAAACCTAGACTTTAATATTATTACCGAGTATAAAATTCGTAGAATTATGCTGAGAAGGCATGTCAAACACTTGGTTATTTAATACGTGATTCGAAATTATGAAATGAAAATGTTTAAAAATGAAAAATAATTTTACATTTTTTCTTTCAAGAATGTAACCGATAACATGATAGATCCTAGGATGCCTATTCTTTAATATTAATCATGAATGTAAAATTCCTAGATTCCTTAGGCTTTAATATTAATCCTGAATGAAAATTTCTTAAATTCCTAGGCTTTAATGTTAATCCCGAGTGAGAAATTACTAGATTCCTAGGCATTTCTGTTAATCCTGAATGTAAAATTCCCAGATTCCCAGGCTTTAATATTAATCCTAGATTCATAGGTTTTAATATTAATCCGGAATGAAAACTTCCTAGATTTCTAGGCATTAATATTAACCCTGAATGAAAAATTCCTAAATTCCTAGGCTATAATGTTAATCCTGAATGAAAAATTACTAAATTCCTTTTACGTGGAACTCTTTAACAAAGAGGTAATCAAGACAATAAACAAAAATAACTTAATTTAGAATATGAAATATTGTTATTACAAATTAAAATGAAAGTGTTATTAAAAGAACTAAGTGGCAGTATAATACTTCAAAACTAAAAATTCACTTAACATGGAAATATTATTTGATATTACTTTTTATTTTAAATCCATTTAATTTGACAAATTTTTCCTTAGATAAACAAAATTAAACATAATTATAAAAGGACATGTTAAGTATCTAAGTATGAATTGAGGGAGAGTATGTTGGAAGTTTACTTCATCATCCTAGAGATACGAGTGTCCTCATATTTTTAGTACCCGTGTCCTCATATTGTTCGGAGGATTACAGAGGAGTTTATGGTTGTAGGTTGTTATTCAATTTAATTTGCAGATAAGTAGGTTAATGTAATTCCTCTTTAATGTGGGATTAACACAACTACAGCTTTAAGAAAACCCGATTTATTGTCAACACATGGTTATATTTTATATACCAATGAGTATAATTAATTGGGAGCTATTCATCGTACGGATCACAAAATCCCCTATCCTAAACAGTTGAAATTGATAGTTTTTTTTATATATATTTCTTATTTTTCAATGTTGGTAATTTCGAACTATCTCCGTAATAGCAGAATACGTCTTCTTTTATTAAAAAAGATTTAAGCCGGAACATCAATGTGCAATTATAAATGAAATGAAATGAATGCTTTGAAGTGTTTTTTGAATATTTGAGTGTTTTTGCAGGAAACACCTAGAATCCAATGATATTAAAATACATCTGATAACTTTTTAATCAGTATATTTTTTTTTTTGATTTTACATTCAAAAAATTTTTATTTATTTTTTATAACTTTCACATAATTAGTGGTGTAAAATTTATATTTTTTTAGATTTTTATATTCTATTATAAAAATTTATTTTTATGTAGTTTATATTGTATATAAATAATTAGTTTAGTTTAGCCTTTCCATTAGATAAGCATACCTTACTCTCATATTACTACATCCCCCATTTCCCCGTAATAATTTAAAAGTTCTGTGAATGGAAATGATTATTACTCATTTAATTTTCCTAAATATATCAACATTTAACTTGTAGGAAATATTAACACATACTAATTTTAGAAGAATTGAGAACAATTTAGTAAAAAGTACGTTTATATATATTTGACTGCTGATTTTCTAAGGTTATCTTTTAAAATTAAATAATATATAAAGAGCTGTTTTATTATTTTTAAAAATAATAACTAATAATTAATTTATTGATTTGAATAATTTTTTTTTATTATAGCTTTAATATCTGATAACAAAAATTTGAACTTTATTATAGGTTAGTATTAATAATATATATTATATAATAATAATAATAATATATATAAATATAATATAATTACATTATATTTTTTGGTAATATAGGTAATAATAAATAATATATAATTAATAGGATAGGTAACTAGGAACACTTCTTCGCGGAAGTAGTCTTTCCAGTAATACTAAAAGACCTTCTATTCAAGCTAATGATGTAAAATATATCCTAAATCAGGGCCTATACATGTTGTAAGTGAATAAAATTTGTTCAGTAATATTTATCGTTATCTTTTTATTTTTTTAGTTTATTAAGTTGTATATTATTTGCATAGTAGTATTGGGCAATCTATTTAATTTCTGTCTTATTGGTTTGTGAAATATATGAATAATTTTATATTATTGTATATTCATCAGGCGTGATATTCACTCTCAGAAATGTAATTTTATATTTTCTTTTTTTATTGTGTTTAAAATAAATTAAATGATATTATTCTTGTCGGTCGTATTAGTGTCAGCGGGAAATTTTTGAGGGAGTATCTTTATGCTTTATAATTAACCGAGTAATACAGGTAATTCGCCTTCAAAGAGGGAAGTTTTTTAAGCTGACAGGAGATGGTTTTAGAAGTATAGCTTGGGCCATTTTCGTTTATATCACTATAAATAGTCGTGTGAGTTTTGTTCTCATTTGTTTGCGCCCATATTGTTGATTGGTCCTTGATGAGTATGTGATATCATTATATGATGGTAGTATGATGGGGGCTCTTTGATATTGGCTTCGCAATTTGGATACGAGAGCAATTTACATGATTTATCTCTTTGGGGCATGGTTGGTTAGGAGGATTTGTAGGGGTGTATATGATTCTTACTTTTATGTTTTAGTGCTTATAGAGAGAAATTTTATAAGCTGTATTTTGGGTTCTCGCTTTTCAAGCGCATTTATCATTTTATTTATTTATGATTATTTATGAGTGATGGAGTTTATATATATATATTATATATTATATATTCATGTGTATATATTTGTTGTTTGTTATGTATATATATGAGTCTTGTGATATTATAATAGTGATTTTTGTATTTTTCGAATAATATTAGAGTATCTGCAAGAGGATAGTGATTTAAGTTATTTAGTGTATATATTAGGTGATATAGTGGCGTGTATTATATATTGTTTTATGGATGGGTAGTGGTGGTACAGTTTTATAGTTTATCATTTTTTAAATTCTTATATATTGTTGGTTGTTGGTTGTTGTTTGTTGGTTGTTATGTATGGTTAGTAGTGGTATGGTTTTGTTGCTAAGGTTTTTGTTAGTATTATAGTACAGTATTATTATTATTTTGTATATGATTATATTATGTCTGTTTGGTGTTTTGATATATATAGAATTATCTATATTATCCTTGTGTACACGATCTTAAGTATATTAAGTCAATGTTATTTTTTTTGTTTGTTTATAATGTTTATATCTAATAGAGGCTTTTTAGTAGTGAATTATTTGATAGTCATTTTGGAGTGGTTTTAACGTGGAGTTTGTTGTACGCGTTTATATTATGTTATAGTACTGTTTTTTTTGTTTTGATTGTTTTTTTTTTTATATTTTTTTTATATTTTCATTTGTTTATTTTTTTCTATTATTATTATAATTAGTTTATATTTTATTAATTAAAATATTGAGTTAGGGTTTGTTAATGATGATTGTATTGAGAGTTTTTTTAAGGGTCAGTTATTTTTTTTGGTTAGTGAGTTACTCTGTGAGAAAGTTTTATTTTAGTTTTATTATTGAGTATGTTTATTATGCTATTTACGGTAATATGTTTAGGTATTACCATATATAGTTATTTAGGCTTATTGTGTATTTATTTTTTTTTGTGTTATTTTTTTATTTATATGTTTTTTATATGTATTTATGATATGATATATATATAAATGAAAATCGACAGTAGAGTAATAATTGAGAATTTCGAAAAGTCTGGTCAGCTCATGCTAGGCGATCACTCTATATAGATTGACTGGAACGCTTTTCTGCACACTGATTCTTCTTATGTTTATGAGGTATTAGTGTATTTATATCATTATAATTTTACTTCTCAAGAAATTCTTGTATATTTACTTTTTGGTGGTAATATCACTTCTTTGGATTTGTTTTATATTGTTGAATATTGTAGTAATATACTATATATATATTGAGAGTTTTTTATTTTGTGGTTTATTTTCTTATGTTTGATGTTTTCTTTTTTCGATTGATTTGTTCCATTATATGATTAAATTGGTATGTTCGATCACGGGTACCCAGGAGTTCTCTGATTGTCGGCAAAAATTAAAACACGTAGAAAAAAAAAGAGGTGAAACAAAAATCATATAAATTATTAAATTATTTTATTATTACTATTATGTATTTGATTTATATTACTATTATATTATTATTGGTTAATTAATTGTTATTATTTATTATTATATTATTATTATTTATTATTTTTATTTATATTATTTATTATATTATTATTATTATTATTATATATTTATTATTATTTATTATTAATAATTATGTATTATAATTTTTTTATTTATTAATAATTATTTATTAGTACTTTATTTTCGTTTCAATATGATGGTTATATTTTAATATTTAAAATTTTTATACTCAATATTTTAATATTTTATTATTTTTATTAATATTTTAATATATAAATATTTAATATTTTAATATTTAATTATTCAAAATTTTAATATTAATTTATTTAATTAATTTAATATTTATAATATTTATAATATTTAAATTATTTTTTATTATATATTAATATTAAATATTTTTAATAATTTAAATTTATAGTATTTCATTATTTTAATTATACTTAAATATTTTCATATCCAATATTTTAATTATTAAAAATATTTAATGATTTAATTATTTAATCATTAATTATTTACTTGTTTTTATTTCTCAAAAAAAAATTAGTTATATTTTTTTCGATATTTTTACTTTATATTTTTTATTTATTTAAATATTACTCATTTCTTTATTATTTAAATTATTTATTTATTTATTATTATTAATTTATTTATTATATTATTAATTATTTATTTATTATTATTATTTATTATTATTATTAATATATTATTAATTATTATTCATTTATTTATTATTATTTTATTATTATTATATATTTTATTTTATTGTTATTATTATTATTCATTATTATTATTAATTATTATTATTAGTTATTATTATTATTTTAAATTATTATTATTATTATTATTATTATTTATTATTATTAATTATTATTATTATTATTATTAATTATTTATTATTATATTATTATTATTTATTATTAATATTATTATTATTATTAATTGGTAACATCTTAGCAATATTAAAGATAATAAGAGCAACGTGGATTATAAAATATTTTTGTAAAAATCAAATTAACACCGGATCGAACTAGGAGTCGTAGTCGGATTCGGATTCGTAGTCGGAGTTGCTGTTGGAGCTGGAGCCGGAGCTGTAGCCAGGTTCGAAGGTAGGAGCCATACGAAGTAGATTAGCCATAAAGTAGTAAAAGTTGAGCCGGAGATAGGAGTCCTTTAGCCGCAGCCGGTAGCCCGGAGCCGGAGCCGGAGCCGGAGCCGGAGCCGGAGCCGGAGCCGGAGTTAGAATTGAACCAAAATCTTTCTTTTTCAGACTCCTATATAATTTATGCAAATTGAGATGAAAAAATAATTTTATTGTATTATAATTATAGTTGGAATATTTTAATTATAATATTAAATGTGTAAATATAAATGTGAATTTAATAATTATGCTTGACCAATTTACATATCATATAAGCAAGATAGTTGAACTACTTTAACTATAATATATTAGAGAATTTTCAAATTTAAAGAATATATCATTGACAATTATAATTGTGACTAATTTTATTGTTTCATTCATTGTATTGGTTAATCAATTCAACTTTAATTTTGATTTAGATTCTAGTATATATATCTTAATGATAATTGGATTAACTTCATTTTTTAATAATATACTTAAATATTTTAATACTTATACTATATATCTTTGATAATATTCACAAATTTTAATTTATTATAATCATTACAGTTGGATTGTTTTAACTATAATATAATAATTTTTTTTAGATAATTATAACAAATCTAATTCACAATAACGACTAATTTCAATTCATTATAATTGTAATAGTTGCACTAGTTTAACTATACTATAATATATAGAGAATTTAAGAATTATAAATTAATATTTACGATACTAGGTATATATGATTAATTTAATAGCGATCCAAACAATTTATGAAATATTATTAGTGGATTGATATAATGATTAATTGGTGTGCTCAGTTATGGAGGTTTTCTTGGTAAACAATATGAATTTTTAAGGATATAATTATAATAATTTAGACCATTGTTAATGTTTCTTTAGGGGTCATATGGAGTAAGCAGCTTTTATCTGGTTTGCTCTTGTACTCTGGAAAGAAATTTTATTTATTAAAAGTATTCCTCCAATAATAATAATAATAATAATAATAATAATAATAAAAATTTTGGGATAGGATTAATAATAATAAATAATGAATATATTTATAATTGTTGTAATTAATAATAATATATTAGAATAATTAATCTTAATAAGTAGTAGTAGAGTGATTTGGAGTGATAAATATTGAGGTTAATATTTCGTATCAAAATGATGATGATTATATTGGTATAATGATAATTGGATATATGATAATGATGGATTAATTTGAGACTTGAGTTTATTAGATGAGATATAATCTAATGAGATTATAATTATAATAATTATAATTAATTATATAATCATATCATTAAATATATATAATTAATGAATCGTTGTTTTATAGTTATTATGATAATAAATAATGAATCCATACCTATAATATTATTTATAACTTAATAATAATAATAATAATATAATAATGTTATATGAAGATTATAATAATGATATATCATCAATAGTAGGAGTGTAATGAGGATAATAGCATATGAGAGTACTAGTTATCATTATATATAATGGTAATATATTATATAATAATATAATAATAATAATATTACTTCAGAGGGTGAAATAAATCATATAATAATAATAAAGTGAGATGGTCTACTGTTTGGATAGACATTAGAGTAATTAGAGTGAGATCGATGAGTGATGGAGTGACCTGTCAGGGTATTTGATTGCAGTGTATGATGAGGCATGGATGCGTATTGAGTCGCACTTGTGTATCTTTAATATTGTATGGATGTAATTGATATATTGAATGATGAGTTGATGCGTAATATGAGAGAATGCGATGGGAGTTGAGTGGATCGACATGATGATAATGAGCTAATGTACGAGCTATTGCGATCGCAGATATAATATAGTGATACATTAATGGATTAGATATCCAATAGATAATTGATTGATTAATAATATGAATATGATTGTTAGTTTACATATAATTAATATTGATTGATTTTTGGATGTGATGGATGTGATGTGATTTTGATTATGGATGAGGATGGTGAATTTGAATTGAGAGAGGATAATGATTAAATAATTTTGTTATTGTATTGATTATATATAATATTAATTTAATAATAATATATTTATATAATTAGATGGAATTATATGAGTGTTTTAGATGTGAAGTATTTAGATATATAAATTAATTAATAGTATTAATAATTTTGATTAGAATAATTGTGCTGCATATACTATATAACGAATAATAATAATTAATATATAATAATAATAATAATGAAATAATAAATAATAATAATTGAATATAAGATGACAACAATAGGATGCAGGAAAAGTAAGAGCCTTTTGTAGCATTCAAGGGAAAAAAATATGATAACTAGTCAGACCCCAATATCTGTTTGACATTTTTTCTCTGATTTTAACCTCCTTGAATGTAATACAGGATGATTTTAGGTTTCTTCTTCCTTCTGTAGGATTCGAGGCGGACTGATGGTCTTTAACCATAAACAGTGACAATTTCCCTGAGTTATTTATTGTATCTAGATTATGTAGTACTGTAGCAAGTGAAATATTTATCTTAAACATGCTTTTGTATATGACTGCGTAGGAGTATATCTCTTCTTTATTTGTCTATATTCTTTTTTGTACTTTAGATTTAGATTTAGGGCTGATAGGATTTTTTTTACCGTTACTGGGTTACACAGAGTATCTTTTTTTTATGGTGGTTATATTTAGTTAAATTAATTTTCTACAATTCCTATCAATTAAAAGACGCGAACGTTGTTAATTTGTCTATTTCTTCTGGTTATATATGAGATGGTTGTTTGACATGACTATTGGTTTTGCTTTATTCCTTATAATCAGATCCTTTAATATAAATTATCTTATCGATTATATTTTTTGGATAATTATTAATTTCTTCACAGTCGTATTACGGGACTGAAACTTCTGAATGTTAATTATTCCTATATTATTTTATCTGAAATATTTTCGGTAAAGGTATAATCTGCTTCAAGTTATCCATTGCGTAGTATATATATATATTGTAGTCGTAGTAGTACTGTTATTGTTGTATGTTTTCTATTATAATAGAGATTTTTATTCTTCTATTATTTTATTAATATACTTTTACTTCTGCATTATAGTAGTTATTCTTTATTTTACATTGAAGTACGTTACACAGTGCTTAGTGTAATGGTTTTGTCTTCTGCTGTGTCATTTGTCTGTGCATAATTCTGTATACTGTTATTATATTAATTCTAGAGTTTTAGAGGTACTATTTTTTAAATATAGTTACCCATAATATAGATATTTTATTATCTTTTCTTTTTTATATATTGTTTTTACAGATATCATTTATTAATAAGTAATGGTATTTAATATTTTTATTTATTATAATTATTTTAATTATCATTGAAATATTTTAAAGCGCGAAGGGTTGGTTTTGTATTGTACTGATCGACTTTTATTTTATTTTATATTATTATTTTATTTTATTTTTATTATTAATATATAAATATTATTATTAATATATATATATATATATTATATTATATATATATTATTATTATTTTATTTTTATATTATTATTATTTATATTATATATTCATATATATAGTATTATAAAACTACCTTTTAACTAGTGCCTTTATCAACCCTATGCAAGTAGGGGTATAAACACGGGAGGAGTGACCATTAAGGAAATCGATACTTTTAAGGCCGGGCTAATTCTTTTCTCCATACGCTAGCATGTCCACCATTCGTGTGTTTGCAGGCAAGTTTTTTAGAGCGGTGCCATCCTTATGGTAGATATTTAAATCTTTCTTTCTATATCTTTGGCTACGCAGGAGCGATTAATGAACCAAGCGTCCTCTCGTATGAGAAGGGCGGTTGAACTCAACCTCCTGCGCACGAGGCGTTAATATGTATTGTGGAGTTATAGTGTTATTTGTGAGTACTTTATGATAAATGCCTTAATTATATATTTTTTTTCATTATTATTTTTTTATTTTTTGAGTACCTATAATAATATGGGTGTAATAGTCGTGAGGGTCGGGGTCTTATTGGCCTTTAGGGATAGAGGTGGTTTTTTACGGGAGGTATCGTATTAGATCTATTTAGGTTATATTTATGGGTGTTCTGAGCTAGTGAGTGAGTTTTATCGCTATATATTATATCTGAGGTTATTGGATATATATGATTAATACTATCATTCTGTTATATATATAGTGGTATTGATGCATATTTATATTTAATATTTTTATTTTAATTTTTTTTTATTATTTTGTTTCTGAGTATTTTATTATATTATTTATTTGATTGTTATCTTAATTATTATTAATAGTGTTTTTATGTATTATATATATGTTATTTTTTCTGTTGATGTCGTTTTTTTGTGTTTTGGATTTTTGATATATTATTTTATTTTTTATTATTTATATTTTTTATTTTAGATATATTTTTTTAACTATATCTTTCTTTATGGAGAGTGTTATTTGATATTATATGCGATGGTGTAATTGTTGTTTGTTTTAATTTTGGCGGCTAAATTCTCTATTCGTGGTGTTAGCATAGGTAATTATAAATTATTATATGTGGGATAGATTTAAATAAATTTTAATAATCTATTTAGTGATGTTTCAGAAATCGTGGTTGTGATTCATATGATACGTATTAATTTTCCTCCTTACGCATGGAACGAGGAGTTGTTATTTGGGAAAAATTTTAATTTCATCTGTGTATCAGTTATTGATTTATTGTTGTATCCATTATTTCTTTCGTCTAGTATACCTAATTCATATATTTTTTATTATTAAGTTATATTATCATTTTGTTTTTTAATACAATGATGTATTATTTGTAGTTGGGAGCTCGTCTCTGAGAGGGGTTGGCAGGTGTTACAGGAAAAAAAGTCAATTCAGTAATATTATTAGTTCAGAAAAGCCAAATGCTGTGCTATCTTTCTACTCCAGGAGTCCTTCAAGGTCAAAATCAATCAAGAGAATTTGGAGCATGTAAAATCTCCATTCAAAAATTAGGGCTGAATATATATTATATAATTTTTCTAAATTAATAATTAATAAAATATAATAATATACTAATAATATAATAAATATATATAATTATAATAATATTAATAATAATAATATAATAAATAATAAATAATAATAATTAATAATTAATAATAAATAATAATAATAATATAATAAATTTTCTATCAATTTATTTTTATTCAGTATATAAATTTGAAGTTTTCTCAAACTATCTATAATTTTTTCTATAATTTTCTAAATCTTGTCCTGAAAATAAATTAGAAGCATTTTATTTAGATTTGAGAATATACAAATTTCAATTCCATAACTATTCATTCGCCAATGTAAAGTACAAATCCCGTCTCATCCTAAAGAGGCTTTCCTCGTTCCCACTTTTTTAGAACATGGAATTCGTAGGAATTATCTGTACGATATAATTGGTCAAATAATACGAACCAAATTCATTTCGGAGTGTATCTCTTTCCCGCTCGGTCGCTCAATTGTAATATCAAACCATTGTGAAATCAATTCAGGCCTGTTGTTCCAGTTTCCGAGGGGCGGATTATCTATGACTTGTTGTTTTTGGATTACATTTTTATATTGATTTGTTATATTTGACTTTGAGGATGTAGATAGGGAGAGAGAGGTAAGTTTAGGGATGTAGTAGAGAATAGTAGAGAGTGTATTAGTAGTTAGAAGAGTAGAGATGAGAGAGTATGAAGATGTAGATGATAATGAGAGAGAGTATGAGAGGCTATTGTATCAGAGATTAATATTATATTATGATTAGTATAGAGTTATGGTGAATTTATCGTTATGATAATATAATAGACTTAGTATTAGATTAGTAGATATGGTTATTGATTTTTATTGGTTGATATTATTAGTATGATTTATGGGATATTGATTTTAGTTATTAGGATTATTGGAGATAGTATTATGCGAGTTATTGATTAGATGGTATATAGATTGACTGTATGATGTTCTCAGGGGGTTATATAGAATCATTGAGTAGATAGCATTCATCTTGGGGGATATTTATATGAGTATGTATTATGATGGGCTTTATATTGGCGATATAGTAGTGCTTTTATATTGCTTCTCTTCGTGTAGTCAGTTGGCGAAGGTTTACATTGTAAATTAAATATGTTTGTTCGAGTTTTAAATATTATTTAAATATTATTCGGCATATCTTATTTCACAAACTTATTTAATTTATATCCCGTTTTCTAAACATTGTGCTTTAACTACAGATTTTTTTTAATATCTACCAGATGTTATATCTTATCGGATCCTGCATCTATTTTTTTGATCTACCAGTAATCATATATGTTTGTTTTTTTATCTTTTTGGTTAGTTTGGGTTTTAATCTATTTCTTACTCATGTTTTTTGAAGAGCTATATTTATTTCCAAGATCAGTTATTTTCAAATTATAATTTAAAAATACTCTAAATAATAATTATGTTTACTAAATTTATTATTTTTTTTATTCTTAATATTTTATTCCTTAAAATATTTTGAATTAAAACAAAGGTTATTTCTACCTCACTCTCGTTTTGATATTTTCGAATTTTACATGTAAATGATTTCTAGATCTTATCCAACTTTATAATGGTGTTCTTGCTTTGTTTTTTTATATTTTTCTATATTATTTTATGGTTATCGAAGGGAATATTAAACATATCGCTAATTATTTTTTCATAAATTACTTTTTTATTTTAACAGTGCTTCAGGCATAGACTACACTGATCGGCCCATTCCAATTATTGCTGCCGATGTGGAAAAGCAAGTGCAACTACTCTTTATTATACAAAGTCAGAAGTAGATTGCACGGCAAAGCATTCAAAACCTGTCTAATAAATCTAACTAATATTAATATTATTTTATTCCGTTCCATATATTATTTTATGCTTCCCCAGGGAGAGTAAATTATTTCAACTTCGTTGTTAAGAGTAAATTTTTCTATTATATAGAACCAGTCCGTCTGCTTTTTTCTCATGTGCAATGCAGTGCTTTGATTTCTTTTTGGGTTTGTATGTGTGTGTGTGTATGTGTGTTGGCGTTATTTTGTATTTAATTGACTACATTTATTATATATCATGATTTATGAGACTATTTTAATAGCATTTCCCTTTTTACATATGGACTTTTTCTTAGAATTATATTTCTCTATTTAACTGCATGATTTTATATTTATTTTTTTTATATGCTTGTGAATGCATTCTGCCATATTTCTATTTAGTAAAAATTAAGGTGAATTTTATATTTTCATTTTCCTTTTCTGTATTTTTTGTTTTATTAGTTTAACTAATCTACAATACTATTGTGCTGTGCAGGGCCAGAAGTCTTCTATGTCATATTTAATTATTCTTTCACATGCTATAGTTTTCTTCTTTTATTTTGTAGACCATTCTCTACTGCCAGTTAGTATTAGAGTTTTATGAATAGATATGGTTTTTTGGTAGATCTCCAGGGGTGGAGGCATATGACTTGTAGATTAGGGTAGATAATTTTGGTATTTGGGCGAGCTAGTATAGATATTGTATTATAGGTATTTTTAGTTGAGTTTGATAGAAGTAGATAGTAAGAGAGAGAAGAGAGAGAGAAGAGAGAGAGAGAGAGAGAGAGAGAGAGAAGAGAGAGAGAGAGAGAGAGAGAGTAGAAGTGAGAGAGAGAGAAAGAGAGAGGAGAGAGTGGGATATGGTGAGGAGTAGAGGAGGTGGAGAGCAAGGGGATGTATGGTAAGAGAGAGAGAGAGAGAGAGAGAGAGGAGAGAGAATCCGGATCATAGATACGTTTTGGTGAGAATGAGAGAGATGTATATTCAATGGGCTTTTGGGTTTTGGTATTATATCTGTTTACAGGATTAAATATGTAGTTTTTCATCCAACTCTTATCTTAAGAAGATATAGTTTGTCGTTACGTTTTTTTTTACTTGTGTTTGTTTTTATTTTTTTATTATTTTTTATTTCTTTTTTTTTTTTTTTTTTAGGTACTCATTAAATAAATCATATAAGTAACTTTATATTTTGATTAATAATTAACTTGTATTGCAAATGCGGAAATAAAATGAAAAAAAAAAACAGATTTTCAAATAACCTATTAATTTTTCCTATTAAATTTTAAATGTATTTCAATATTTTGCTATAGGAAGATAATGTTAAGTCTAATATTATTCATTTTCTGTAACAAGTAAAATAATTACTGGGTTAATATATATAATCGTAACAATAATACTTTAATTTAGGCTTGTTATCTTAACAATATTATGTTTTAGGTTTATTGGAGTTATGGGTTATACTGAGATGTTTGGTATTAGGCCGAATTTAGGCGTTATTGATTATAAGTACTTATTTTTGGGAGCTTATTATTTAGTTTTTAGGGTTTCTATTGTATATCAGGTTATTATTGTATAAGTAAGGTGTCGGGGTATTTATTCAGGTTATGGTGGTTGAGGGAGGCTTTTATTTAGGGGGTGGGAGTTTAGGATATATAGCTATATTGGTCTATATGGGAGTGTCGCGGTGGAGGTTTGTTATATCGGGTAGTTGAATTTATATCAATTATGATACTTCCGACTAGTGATTTAAGGGTTATTATTATTATTAAGGTATGATTGTTGCTATAGTGCGTTATCTTATCTTATTATTTATGTCTGTTAGTAGTGGGTATAATTATATATTTTATATATTATATTTTTATATGTTTTTTATTATATATTTATATATATTTAATATATTATATATTTTAATTAATATAATATTTATAATTATTATATTATATATTCTTATATATTCATTAATTCATTTATATATTTTAATTTTAATTATATTATATTATTTTATTTATTATAATTTATATAATTATTATATTATTTATTATATTAGTTATTTTTATTATATTATATTATTATATATTATATTTATTTATTTATATTTTTTATTATTATATTTTTATATTAAATATATTTATTATTTTTATTATATTACTATTATATTTTATTATTCTATTATTTTTATATATTTTATTATTTATATTATTTTTTATTATATATATTATTACTATTTTATATTTATTTAATTATATATTTTATTTACTTGGGGTTTATTATATCTACTGTTTTTATGGTTATAGTACATTGATTTTAATGTTTATTGAGTTTCTTTTAGTTATTTGTCACATTTGTACTGTGAGCTTGTTTTGGATATTACTATACACTCTTTTTATTTTACTTATATTACGTGTATTTGGTGTGTGCTCGTGATATAGTTTTGTCCTATTTGTGTGAAAATTTTATGAATCTTTGTTGTCGATTTAATGTTTGTAACGTGTTTGAGTGAGCCAATGATTTTAGGGCAGTAAGTAATATATTTTTGGATCTATAGAAGATCTGGAAACGAAACTTAACTATATCAAGCTTATTTTTCTTTTTTGTCTCTTCTTGTTGATATTTTTAGTCTCTCAATGACTAAATCCGTCGCCTTCTTCGGGTTTCGATTATGAATCTGGCTTCTTTTACGCTTCAGCTCGCCGTTGTATTTTTGGCTCTATGTTGCCGCTATCATCTCTCGATCTTACGATGAGAATGTGCAAACTGATAAGAGCGTAGTATATTTTATTTCGTTTTTCTCCAATCGCGCCTAGAAATGGGTTAGCGTAATATGTATCACGTCTAAGTTCCTGAGTATGCTTAAGGTGTTTTTATTCTTTTGCTGTTGACTCGGCGCTTGATGTTTGGTTTTTTTCACGCTATTTTTTTGTTTGTGGATGTTGTTGGCGTGACTTTTTTGTATAGAAGAGCTTAGATATGTGGCGTCTTTAAGGTTAATTTTCTGGGAATAGGTATTTTGTTTTTTAGCAAAACGCCGAAGAAAGCCAAGGCTGTTTTCTTTGGTTTTGTGTAGCGTGTTTAGAGGATTTCGATTACGAATGTAGTGAGTTTCCATGAGAGTGAGGAAAGATGCATGTATGGATGAGAGAGTATGAGATTGATCAGTATGAGGATGAGATGAGTTATTTGTAAGGTAGTGAGTTAGGTGAGATGATGGATGAAATTGGATGGATAGGTGTGGAGTTTTGTTTTGGGAGGGCTTCGATTTTGTTTTTTTGAAGAGAGTCTTAATTTGTGGTGCAAATTTTAGGAACTCTTGTTGTTACTTATTGAATATAAAAGCATCATAATTATATAAATCACAATTTTAAATCTTTCCTCTAATAAATGAGTCTTTTTGGGTCCTTCTACCATGATATTGACTTAAAAAATTATATATTTGATCTCAAGTTTATTATATTTCTTTTATGAATATTTAAATTATTTTATGTGTTTATTTTGATTTTTATCATTTAATATTTCTTGTTTATTATATTTTATTTATTTTATTTTTTTATTATACATTTTTTTTAATTTTTTTTATTTTTTTTAATTATTTTTCACTTTCACACATTTTCTTATTATATTTATAATTATTTTAGTCATTTCATCGATTAATCCGACGTTTCCATTTTATTATTATTATAATTTTTTTTTTTTTTTTGTAGTTTTTTTCTTATTAATAATTTTGTTTTCTTATTATGGTAGTGTTACATTGCTTGCTAAACCTAGCATATTATTGAGTTTATTATATTAGAAAGCGTACAAGTTTATTGTGATAAAAAATTACAAAAGTGATTTATATTTTTTTTTATGTAGGGTTAGTATATTTAATTGCTTTAATGTGTTGTATTCTAATGTGATATAAGTATGTATATATAATAATGTTATTATATAATGTTTGATCTAATAAAGTGTACAATATTATCTTTTTTTTTATTAAAATATTTTTGAAAGACTTTAAGTTTTTTTTTATTTTTTATACAATTTATTTATTAAATTTTTTTTTTTTTTTTTTTTTTTTTAGGGGGATTTGGGGTGTATATTATTTTTTAGTTTTTTTTTTTTTTCCTTTATGTAGTTTTTATTATTTTTAGGTTATTATGTATATTTTAGTAGTATTTTGTTGTTATTTTTTTGGCGGTCCTACAATTTAAGTTTTGTAATTATATTTTTTCTATTATTATATATATTATTTCTTTTAATTATATTTTAATTACATCTGAATTAATTTAAAACTTCTTGGATAACTAGATTCTCCAAAACATATTATTTATATTTTTTTATATATTATTATATTTAAAAATTATTTATTACAAAGATGAATTATTATCTTTTAATAGTGTTATTTATTTTTGTTCTTGACCATGTAATGTGTTATTTATTATTATATATATATTTATGTACTTTAGTTTAAAATATTATATTTATTAATTTATGAATAGTTTATTTTTTTGAGTGTAGGTTCGTAATGTTGTATTTTTTATTTTTTATTTAATTATATATTAATATTTTTTTCTTTTTATTTTATTATATTTATAGGTAGGTTATTTTATGTGCAGTGGCTGCTCGTGCACTTCATTGCATGTGTTTGTTGCTGAGACGACCGTACTTGTTTGACAATAGCGACGCCTAACGACCGATGGCTGCCTTGATTTTCTTTATGCTAATATGTTCATGAGCGAATAGTTGTTGTTTGTTGTTTTTTAATTTTTTTGTCAGAAAAGTTTCGAGCTAGTGAGGGTGGCAGGATATATGTATGTATAGGTTGTTATTTATTTTTTTATGTTTTTTGTATATAGTGATATTATATATATATATATATATATATTAAGGTATATTATTTATTTTATATTTTTTTTTATTGTATATATAATATAATAATATCTATATATATATATAATATATATATATATATATAATATATATAATTATATTTTTTTTTTTTTTTTTTTTTTTTTTTACAGAGATATACACCACCACTCACGGCAAGAGCCCTAATCAAGGAGGAGGTGTTACTCATTTAAACGTCCGAGCAGGAACGAGCCAAGCCCAAAGGAAGAGAATAGCTACATCTCCCACCCGACCAGTTGCGAACCTGGAACCCTCGCTTCGTTTGGGCGAGTGCTCTTAAACACTGAGCTTATCGGGCGCTTTTTATAAAATAAATATGAAGTACATAAAATTTTTTTAAAAATACATACATATATATATAATATATATATATATATATATATATATATATATATATATATATAACTATATATATATTATATATATATATATTATATATATATATATATATATATATTATATATATATATATATTATAATACATATATATATATATACACATATATATACATATATACATATATATATATATATACATATATATATATATTAATATTACTGTCATTAACATTAATACTGCCACTATTACCATCACCATTATTATTATCACAATTATCACCATTATCATCACTATTACCATTATCGTTATCATCACTATCATTAATATTATCATCTTCTATCATTACCATCACTGGCACTATCATTATTATTACCATTATTAACATTAACACCATTATTATTATTATTATTACTATTATTAACATTAACACCATTATTATCATTATTACCACATTATCATTAACACTATCATCATCACTATATTATTATTATTATTATTATTATTACTATTATTATTATTATTATTATCATTACCGTCATCATCATCACTATCACCATTATAACTATTATTACTATCATTATGTCAGCTGAAAATAAGAGACCATCTTCAATGGGTAATGGCGAAGACGTTGTCATCCAAATTCCAGTTCTTCTGTAAATACATTTGAAGATAAAAGCCTACTTTTTGCAGTGTATAAAATATTTGAAATTAATTTCATTTCCAAAAGAATTACGACGAGCCATTTTGTTGCTTCACACCAGTTGATTTAAAATTTTGTCAGATCTTAATTAATTATTATTGTAAAAAGCAAAAAAGTATTTTTTCATCGAAAATAAATACCAAATACCAAAATATTAATTTTCCAATTTTCAACTGCCTTCAAATGTATTTATTCCAATTGCAAGTTCTTTCTTCTTTACAATATCTTCTCCCAGCAAATCATTTCTTCCAACCAGGTGTTAATATCATTTCTTCAGACCTCCGCTGCTTCTCCTCATTCCTTGTTGCTCCTCTTCTGTTTTCTCCATCCCTCTAAATTTTTTGTGACACCATACAAAGACAACGACTAAGCTAATCAATATATATATATATATATATATATAATATATATATATATTATATATATATATATATATATAGTATATAATATATAATATATATAATATATATATATATATATATATATATAATTATATAACGCGTCTTACATGGCTTGACTATTCTCGTTGCAATAATAATGCAACTTTTTAAAAACTAATATCCTCATCTAATGAACGAAATATTTTGAAAACGTAGAAATGTATTTACCCACTAGCCTAATATCTAAAACGTGCGTTGCAAGGTATGCTTTCAACTCAGCACGTTTTTGAAAAAAATGAACGACCATACAAAGGAATTTCGGTCCGTTTAATTTTTTTTTTTTTTATATTTGCCTTAGTCTTCGTCCGGCGGGCTGCAAGTGTTGATCCTGGTTAGTTTGCCTAATTTTTTATCTCTTTATTAATAATTACTTAAATAATTTTAAAAATGTGCATTATTTTTAATATTGAAGAAATTTGTTTGGTAGGCTTATATGTAGATATTTACATACAATTTATATTATATACTGTATAAGCCTATACAACGAGAATAATAATAATATAATAATAATAATAATAATAATAATAATAAATAATAATAATAATATAATAAATAATAAATAAATAATAATAATATAATAAATAATTAAT
>JABUQX010066487.1:0-5000 GCA_015478945.1 Trachelipus rathkii
AAAAGAAAAGAGCAGTAGAGAATAATGACAAATGATCGAAAAGAAAGCCCAGCCTTACCGCCCCTCTGTACCATAATTAGTGAAAACTCGTCACAGACAGAATATCCACCCTAGAGCTCATGGGACCGCGACGGGCCTTCACTACGGTAAATCGTCAATGTAAGGTTCATCCCTTGCCCAGGTGGGCAACAACCATGCCCCCATACAAAACCCCGCCATTCTCTCCTATCATGCACCTTTATTCTCGCCTCTGCCAAACTCACATTCTCTCCTTCAGACATTCGTTCACTGACTAAATCCACTTTCTCTTCGGTCTCCCAGCCGGTCGGTACCTAACACACTCACCACTATACATCCGCTTAACCAACCGACTATCATTCATCCGTTCCACATGACCAAACCATCTCAAACATACTTTCATTATCTCTCATTTACCCCTTTCTAAACACCACACAACTCTCTAATAAGTTCATTCCCATTTTATTAATCTTCTCACACCTAGCATGCTCCTAAATTGTCCATCTGAACACATTGAACTTAATATCACTTCTTATTCCAGACCATAGTCTCACTACCATACAATAACACAGGTAACAACATACCCTCATGTAAGACCCTAGCGCACTCAAGACTTAGTCCCTTTACATTCACCAACGATTTAATATGCACCAGCAACCTTCCGCATTCACAACTGCCTACTACACTCGCATCATCCGTTCCCTTCACATCCAACACATACCCTAAAAATATTTTAACTCAGACACTTGCTTCCAGCTGCTCACCATCTAACATAACTACACACTGAAGAGTCCTCACTCACAACATAACCTTTAATCTTATCTACGTTTACTTCAAACCCCTCCTTTTACATACCCTGCCAAATCTCTCACCATCCTCTCAAACTCTCTTCAGATTCGCCACACAGACCAAACATCCGCATATAATAGGATAGGACACCCTCCACTCATCTCCATCTCCATCATTCTAAACACCATTTCTGCCACCCCCATTCAATTCTTTCATAACCCATTCCATACAAATTGAAATAACCAAGGAGACATAACACAACCCTGTCTCACTTCGCTATTAACTCCTAAAACCAATCACCATTGACACCATATATTCTTACACACGCTCACTATCAGCAAACATATGTTTAATTCATTCAGAGGCCTACCACCAACACCATAAATTATTAATACCTGCCATAAAGCTTCCCTATAAACCCTATCATACCCTGTTGCAAATCCATAAAACCGATTAAATATAATTATTCTTCTTCTCTCATTTTCTCAATCATTTGTTTAAATTAAAGATTTGATCCACACATCCTCTACCACTCCTAAAACGGACCTTGTTCTTCACCAATCAGTCCTTCAGTCACTCGACGCACTCTATTCGACAAAAATGCCAGCATATACCTTCCTACAACACTCAATAAATTTAACTTTTCCCCTATAATTTCTACAGTCCCCTTTTCTCCCTACCCTTATATAAAGGATACTATTACCGCTCTCCTCCAATCCCTTGGAACTATACCCTCCATAAACGCTATTACACAACTTCCAAATCAATCAATCCACCATCTCGCCTCCGCTCTTATCATTTCACCAGTAATTCAGTCTACCTGAGAATTTACCATTCTTCAACTTTCTCACTCTACCCATTCACCTCCTCCTTACTAATAACCTCATCCCCAAAAATACCTATTCCTTCCTACCATCAACCCACACAATTCACTAACCACCTCATCATACTGTTTAATATTGCTGCAAAGATTTCGGAAAAGTGTTCTTTCACATACTCCACCTCACAGCCTTTCATCATTACAAAAGCACCATCCCTATTCATTATTCTAAGCAGATCCCCTTAGTCTCATTCTTAACTTTCGAGCTTCCTTCCAGAAGAGCTTCCTATTCCCTTTAAGTCCCCATTCATCCTCATTTCCAAACTTGTTGCATTTACCTCTCTTGTTTTCTCCTACGTATGCACCTTTTAGTATTTCTTTTTTCCTCCTTATATAATTCCAAGCATCTTATCTTTTGAAAACTTCAGTCATTTGTTTAGTACATTCAAACCACGCTTCTTTTTTACCGTTAACCGCTTTCATCCACCTCTTCATTCCACCATTCGCTTGTTTAAACGTTCTTACTTCGCTACTTTAGCCATCCACAACCACTTCCGTTTTTGCACTACTAACAATTGCTTCCTTCATTTGCCCCCAGATTTGTTCAGTATCAACTTGTTCACATTCAACCGATTTACTAGGTTCACATTCAACCGATTTACTAGCGAGCGCTCTTACATACTTATCCTTATTGTCTTGTTCACATAACTTCTCACTCTTAGTTTTACCTACTTCCTTTCGTACCACCTTCCTCTCCATTCCATCCAAGCCCCCACTACTTAATTTTACATAGAACAACATAATGATTCCGATAATCCCCATTCATAAACCCCTCACTGATTTAACATCCAAACACATTACTTCAACATCTCCTTCTTCCACCAACACCAGAAAGTCAATCAATACTTTTCACTTCGATACCATCTCTACCTACACCAACTCTAGTATACTTATGGATACTCTTGTGTTTAAAGAAAGTATTACTTACACACATACCTCTCTCTTCACAGAAATCAATCACCTTCCTACCATTCTCATATTCTCCCTCCACCCCAAAACCACCTGTTATACCATCCCTTTTTCGACCACCTATCCAACCATTCAGGTCCCCCAACCCTATCAATCTGAGGCTTCTACTCACCCCATCCAGAACATCATCCAAAAATCGAACTCTCTTCAACGTTTCCCTCAGATGGACCCTACGTCACAACCACACAAAAACATACCTGACCTTTTTCAAACTAAATTTAACCATTAGGAATTCTAGGACTCACACACACAAAGTCTACCAAGCTTTTTGACCACAGTCACTTCATCAAAATTGCAACTACTTCTCTCCCTCTCTCATTCCTTCCACACCAGCACGCCAACACATTTCACACCACACCACTCAAGTTTCACCTGTTCCTTTTTCATCTTTTTGTTTTTAGTCACAGCGAGCAAATCAAATTTTCCTTTCTAAATACATCCACACCTCTCTCCTCTTCCCTTCAACATTTATTCCTCTGACATTCCATGTACCTATCCGATTATGAATTGTACACGAACAATAGTAAGTCTCTTACGGCGATCACGACATCTCCGAGGCATGCATCAGCATTCCTAGCAAGAGATAGGTGTAGTGGGCAGCCAACCACCCAACTTACCAAACTATATACTATATATATATTATATATATATATATTATATTTATATATTATATATATAGATTATATATATTATATATATATATATATTATATATATATATATTATATATATATAATATATATATATATATATTATAGTGGTAGAGCACTCGCCTAGCAAGCGAGGGGGCCCAGGTTCGAGACTGGATTGGAGCGAGAGAATGTGAGTTATTTTCTATTATCTCTAGCTTCGTCCCACTCAAGATGTTAAGAGACCATCGGCAGCATTGCTTGCTGCTAATGGGAAAAACTCTGGCTACCGCGATAGGCCTGGCCAGCCAGCGGATTTGCCGTTAGGCCCAGTACCCATGACCTTTCTCGTTGGGTCCACTTGACAGGCATTAAATTGTCCTACCTGGGGGATGTTGATTAAATAATATATATATATATATATATATATATATATATATATATATATATATATATATATATATAATATATATATATATATATATATATAATATATATATATATTATATATATTATAATATATATATATATATATATATATAATATATATATATATATATTATATATAGTATGTATTATATATATTTACCCTGTGTTTGTGGGGGAGAAAGAAATTGCCCACATCGCTATGTCCTGCGTGACGAGGAGCCGACAAGGGACGGTGATAGTTTGGGTTTGGCTGCCTACTACGCATCTATTCTTGCCAGGAATGCATAATGCAGGCCTCGGAGAAGGGCGTGATCGCCGTAAACGCTTCTATCTTTCGGCGAAAACGTATGAATCGTATGGGTACATGGAATGTCAGAGAAAAAAATGTTGAGGAGAGAGGAGAGAGGTGAATGGATGTATTAGAAAGGGCAAATTTGATTTGCTCGCTGTGACTGGAACAAAGATGAAAGGAAATGAAGAAAGAGTGGTGTGGTGTGAAATGTATGTGTGTGTGGTGTGAAATGAATGAGAGAGGAAGAGAAGAAGTTCAATTTTTATGAGTGACCTGTGGTACGAAAGCTATGGTAGACTTGAGTGTGTGATCCTAGAATTCTAATTGCGTTTAAATTTAAGTGTGAAAAGTCAAGGTTATTGTGTGGTTGTGACGTATGGTCATCTGAGGGAAACGTTGAACAGAGTAGTACGATTTTTTGGATAATCTGAATGATGGTTTGCTTATTTTTTTTTTTTTGACGGGGGTGAGTAGGAGCTTCAGATTGATAGTTTTGGGGGGACCTGAATGGTATGGATAAGGTGATCAAAAAAGGATGTATAACAGTGGTTTTGGGGGTGCGGACCGAGGAAAATTGAGAATGGTAGGAAGGTGAATTGATTTCTGTTTTTGAGGAGAGAGGTATGTGTTGTAAGTAAACTTTCTTTAAACACAAGATATCCATAAGTTATACTAGAGTTGGTTTTTAGGTAGAGATTGGTATCGAAGTTGAAAAAAGTATGATGGCATTTAGTGTTGGTGAAGAAGGAATGTT
This sequence comes from Trachelipus rathkii, assembly GCA_015478945.1. Lineage (NCBI taxonomy): Eukaryota > Metazoa > Arthropoda > Malacostraca > Isopoda > Trachelipodidae > Trachelipus > Trachelipus rathkii. Next base: position 4,760 of record JABUQX010066487.1, read on the forward strand.
GAAAGTATGTGTTGGATGTAAAATCAGTTAGGGGTTTAGGAATGGATTATCGGATCATTATGTTTTCTATGTAAAATTAAGTTAGTGGGGGCTTGGATGAAAGGAAGGTGATACGAAAGGAAGTAGGCTAAAATTAAGAGTGAGAAGTTAAGGAAACAAGGTAATAAAAGATAAGTAATGTAAGAGCGCTCGCTAGAAAATCGGTTGAATGTGAACAGGTTGATACTGAACAAATCTGGGG
>JABUQX010066487.1:10000-37579 GCA_015478945.1 Trachelipus rathkii
GGAAAAAAGGTAAATGATATCGAAATCGGATATCAGGTTAAATTTCGATATCAGTATTGGTTTTGAACAACTTGAGTAATTGTATCGGTACAATATATATATATATATATATATATATATATATATATATATATATATATATATATATATATATATATTATATATATATATATATATATATATATATATATATATATATATATATATATGGAAAAGAAAACCCAAAACAAATAATATATGACCCGTAAAAATTGTTTTATATATAAATTTATTAGAAAATTTTACAATAAAAATTTTTAAAAATATTTTATATATATATATATATATATATATATATATATATATATATATATATATATATATATATATATATATATATATATATATATATATATATATATAAAGAGCAAATATACCATAACCAAATTTGTAATTGCAAATTGGTCTGGAAAGACCTACCTATATATTAGATATGAGAAACAATCACCATTTGAAATATTATTTTCAAAACATTTTGGAGAACAAATCTCTCATAAATATTAAAAATCCTGTAAAATTATCTGATTTATTTAATTTAGCTTCATAAACTTCGAGGTTAGTAACCGGAGGACTTGTTTGAATCAGTTTGTATTCGTCTTCATTAGTTATACATAACTCTATCATGTATTTCTTGTCTGGGTCCGATTCGTTAATCTGAAAAGGTTTTTAAATTTTTTTTTTCAGTCCAATAATATAGGGCTTCTTATTAGTATTCTAAACCGATGTTAAAACTCTCCCATCTCCCTTTATATATACATAACAGGCGTGAAAACGAGGGTTCTAGACTGGTCTGGGCGGGGGGGATATGAGTTACTCTCTTTACTCAGCCGAAAAGGGGTACATTAGTGATGTGTAATATTGCTACATGAGCGTTGTAAACCCTATATCTGTGGATGTATGATACCCAAGATCTAATACACTTTCATACTGGAAACTTATCTATTACTGGTTACCAAAGTGTTTTAGGAGAAAGAATTTCCACAATGTATGTTCTGCGTGCCGGAAGGAGCGACTAAAGGGCCAGTGGTAGCTGGTTCGGGAACCTCTACTACTTATTTGTACCCTACAAATGCACATGCATGCTTCAGATTTCTGATGCATGGTTGCGCTCCCCACCCTCAATTATGGGGAAGCAAGGGACAACTGATGATGGCCACCAAAGTTTTGCAACCAATGAATATCCATGGTTGTCTAGTTGGGAGGCCAAGCCCCGCCATTTGAGAGAGAGTTGAGCAATTTGAAAATCAACTCTACAACCTATCTGACAACTATCTTTAATTTAAGCGAGAAAAAAAAGTGAGGAAGAAAATGCAACATAACATATAATTAATTTATCATTTAATATAAAATTAATAAATTTAATGAACTGGCAATCAATTTCGTTTTATGAAACATATTATTTATAAATAGTTTTGAGACCATAAGAAAATGAAAATTTAAATACATTTCTAAAAACAAGAATCTCCCCTCCCCACCGCCCGAAAAAAAGGGGACCAATGTTAAGGGGTCATTGTTACAACGCAATTAACTTAAACTACGGTAATTTGTTCGAAAGTGAAAGTGGAAATTTGATAATGATAATAATAATAATAAAATTTTGAGTGGATATACAGGGACCTCCATAGCACACAAGAATGCGGCTATATATATACCGTTTTAGTAAACTAACGACAGCAATCTCTAACCGAACGAAATAGGAACAAGGCTGAAATGGTTATATCTTATACAAGATGTTCAGTTCCAATAGGAAGGCAAAAACTCGATCACTACGAAAGTGAGATGATTCGGATAAGATGTGCTGAAGGCGATGCTGAAGAGGTATAGTGAGCACATCAGGGAAGAACTTGCTTCTAAGGGTCGAGATGGCCACGCAACCCACAAAGAGATAAACGACTGTGAGAGGACAATTGGAGGAGCAAAATGGACAGGTCGGGGGATCCCCCCTGCGACATAAGAAATCCATGGGTGAGATTGGTATGACCCAGACGCAATCGAGCCAGGGCCACCTCCAGGAGGCGACTCCTTCTACTAGATGAAGACCACCGGCCAATGACGGGTTTGACGTTCCGTAGTTTGGCGCCACGAGCATCCTCTGCCCAACATGTTTGCCAGCCAGAGAGGAAACCCCGACGTATTGAGATGGAGAAATCGGTAACAGGGAAATGGCCTTGGCATACAGTAGGAGGAAGGTATTGGGCACTCTACACCCCGTGCGTAGCCGCCTTTTGGCCTCCCCATCGGCCTGTTCGTTTCCAGGAACACCCACATGGGAGGGAACCCAACAGAACTCAATGTTGTGCTTCTGCGCAGGCAACAAGCAGAGGGACTTTTGAATGGCAGAGACCAAAGGGTTTCGGGTTGATCGGTCAAGCAACGCCTGGAGAGCGCTTCGAGAATCGGAAAAGATGGTATAGTTACCCGCACGGGTGATGGTACTGATTCTGTTCACCACCATGGACACCACTATCAGTTCAGCCGAAAAAAAGCAGACAAATACGGTGGAAGGGTGTGGCATACAGTGATGTCCGGAAACAGCTGAAGCTCCCACCCCTCCCTCCGTCTTGGAACCATCGGTGTAAACCGCTATAGAGTCGCTATGGACCTCCGCGTGGGACAGAAAGGAATCCCTCAACTGCACCGGGTGTGCCTCCGACTTAGTCAAAGACTGGATCCCATTGCAGAGAGAATGAGACGGATAAACCCACTTTGAATGGGTAGAGGTAAAGTCATAATGTATGACCGCTCGGCGCTCGCTGAGGAAGGTCGAGGAAAGCGAAGATGGAAGTAACAACCCCAGCAAATGGCCAATAAGAAGGGTTGTGATGGACGCGCTCTATTATAGATGTCAAGGCCAATGAGGTAGGAACCTGAATACGGATGAACAGTGAGCACATGAGCTGCTCCCTCCGTAGGGATAGGGGCATCACCCCGCCTCCACCTCCAGGCTTTCCCTCGGAGAAGAACGAAATGCTCCCGTGGCTATTCTCAGACCTTCGGTCTGAATGGGGTCAAGAAGACGGAGGTAGGACTGGAAGGTCTGCTCATACATATATGGCACAACCATAATCTAGTTTAGCCCGCACCAGCATGATGTAAAGGTGGAGCATGGTTTTTCTGTCCGCACCTCAAGTCTTGGAGGTGAGGTGCTGTAAGAGATCCAAGGAGCGGCGGCAATTAGCTTTGAGGAGAGTAATGTGAGGAAGGTACGTGAGGCGCTCATCGAGCAGCAGACCCAGGAACCTCACCGTCGGCTCCACACGGATAGGGGAGCCATAGAGGCGTAATATAGGAAGCGATTGTATGCGACCCCTACAACGAGGATTTTTTCGGAAAAGCACGGCTTTAGTTTTCAATGTGGAGAATGTAAAGCCACGCGCAGAACACCAGGAGGAAACCCTATCGATGGCGAGCTGAAGTTGACGCACCATACAAGGAAGTTTAGCTCCAGAGACGTACAGGGCAAGATCGCCAACATAGATGGAGCAACGCACCGAGGTCGGGATGGAATCGACAACTCCATTGAAACCTATTGCGAAAAGCAACATGCTCAGTGCACTACCCCTTCGTCCAGGACAAAACGCCTCGACAGCGTGGTACCACAACGGACCTGAAACGAACGATCCGACATCAATAACTGAAGGAAGAGGGGAAGTTGTCCCCTAAGGCCCAAGGAATGGAGGCTCCGCAAAACCCCAACCTCCACGTGCTATCATACGCCTTTTCGAGGTCAAAGAAAACGGCCAAGGTCATTTTGTTGGAAGCAAATGACTCACGAACGTCGTGATCTAACCGAAGGAGAGGATCCTGAGTAGAGCGATGGTGACGAAAACCAAATTGGTAGTCAGAAAATGCATGAAGTTGCTCCAACGTGGGAACAAGACGGGAAGCCACCAATCTCTACATGAGCTTGCATGTGTTGCAGGTGAATAAAATAGGGTTATGGTTATCGGAAGAAGTCGGATCCTTCCCAGGTTTGGGAATGGGAACAATATATGCAGTAGACCAGACGGGAGGGAAGACCCCCTCCACCCATATTCTATTGTATAAGCCGAGAAGGAAGGCAGTGGCAGAAGGATGAGCATGCCGGAGCATCTGGAAGGAAATGCCGTCAGGGCCTGGCGCTCCATCCTTGCAAAGTTTGAGGGCGTCCTGGAACTCTGCTCTGGTGAATAATCTGTTGTATGGAAGGTCTTCTCCAGGTGGAACAGAAAAATCCGGAATCTCCACCCGCAGGCAGTCAGAACGAAAAGGTTCAGGATACCGGGAGCCGCTGGAGCAGGACGCGAAGTGATAACCCAACTCATCCGCCACGACCCCAGGAGCAGAGATGACATCAGAGATTTGCGGGCCCGTAAACAAGGATGACTGGTGGATCTGCATGGTGTTTTCGTGAAAATTTTCGCACCTTTTTATGGACCGATGATACAGGCGTAGAAGAATGAACGGTGGAAGCGTAGTTGCGAAAATACTGTTTCCGCGTACTGCGATTAATACGCCGGGAGCGGGCTGCCGAAGCTTTAAACAGAATCAAGTTGGAAGGTGTGGGAGTCTGTTTATACAGCCTATATAATTTACGCTTTTCACGATTAGCCCGAGCACATTCCTGGTTCCACCAGGGGGTTGTCGATTTCCGGGTCCCAGATGAACGGGGTATATGGTCCGTTGCCGCCTGGAGGATTGCTTCCTGAAAGTAAGTGAAGGCATCCGCCGGCGACGGGAACAGGGTAGTTGCAGGAAAGATGGGAAAGTAAGTGGCCTGATGAAAGGAAGACCAGTCTGCTCTGTCGTAGCGCCAGCCAGAATATGGTTGTTGCTGCGAAATGGGGCTGAAGGATGGTATCACGATTGGGTAGTGATCACTACCACAGAGTGATCACTACCACAGAGGAAAAACGACCTTTCCCACCCAAAACGATCTAAAGACGAGATGGAACACAGCGAGACGTCAACACAGGAAGAAGTGCCTGTATCAAAACGTTCAAAGGTTGGAAGGCCCGTGTTGAGACATCCCAATGAGAAATCCTGCAAAATACTCAATATCCAATCGGCATTGGGGGACGTAACAGTCTCCCCACAAAGGGTGGCGGAGGTTAAAGTCACCGAGGACCAACATGGGCGGTGGGAGACACTTGAAAAAATCGACGAGGTCCTTCTTGGTATATTTACAGCTGGGCGCGAGGTACACTGAGCACAGTGTAAGCGGTGTGTCAAAATGGATACGAGCCACTACGGCATGTAATGGAACCGAGAGTAGAATCGGAGTGAATGGGACAGACTCGTGAAGCAGGATCGCTGCCCCCTCCTGTCGCTGGCTCCACGATTCAGGGAAATAAGGGGTTCCCTGTACCTTGAAGGTTGCAAAAGGTCTCGGTCGCGAAGTTGTAGTTCCTGTAAACAAACAGCCAACGGCTGATGAGCTACAAGTAACCTCTTCAGCTCTTCGTAATTAGCAAAATATCCACGACAGTTCCATTGGAGGAAACGTGCCATAAATGGTAATGGAATCAATGTTCAGGGCGATCCGTGACAATAGTCACTATGTTTTGGGATTTGGCAGTCTTCTCAGAGAATAAAGTCTGATAGTAACGCGAGCCGCCAGATGACCCACTGACCGGAATGTCAAACCCCGGAGGAAGGGGAAGGGGAAGATCATGCAGCAGGGATATGTGATGACTTCCCTGCTTACGAGTGGGGTTCCTGGCCACCACAGGAGAGGGCTCTCCGAGGAGGCGTGCCAAGTCACACTCCACATTTCGAACATTCTTCCCAGCTTGCGCACCCCTGCCAGACTTCTTAGCAGACTGGGAAGGGGGCTGTGTTCCTCCAGGAAGTGCTGGGGAAGATGGAAGAGAAGGACAAGTAGGAATGGTGTCATCGGGAGTGATAGGAGACACATTGGAAGTCAAGTGTGTGTTGTCGGTAGTCAAACCCTAGGGAGTTATCCGCGCCCGAGTAGATAGCACGCTCAGTCGACGGTTCCAAAATCAAAGTGGGTGGAGGGGAAGAGGCAGGGAGGGAAGACTCCTCCTTCCTCCCGTGTCCACCAGCAGCCAACCCACCCTCAACACACATCGAGACAGCGCCACGTCTACCCGAAGGAAGACCGCGGCCGCGTGAGGTCTCATCCAATACCTCCTCTGACCTCCCCTTGAACTGGACCCCAGTTTTAGCACGTGGGAAACCTATGGAAGAAGAGTAGTCCGAAGAGTCCATTGTGGCATCCGAGAAAGTCTCAGAATCACTTGAATATTGTAGAAGCGAAGCGGTCTTAGGCGGCGTGAGTAACATCAGATCAGAACGGGCAGAAGTGGAACCACTGTTCCGTGTTTGTCCACGTGGGCTGTCAGCGAACCCGTTTTGGCATGACAGAGACAGGTCCCACAGTGCCAACGGGTTGGGAGGACAATTGTCCAGAGTCACAGAAAACACCAAGTCGAGAGATTCATTATCCGGCACGGAAAAAAGAATAGTCGAAAGCGAGAGTGGAACAAATTCCGGACACAACGCAAGGGGGCGATGGGCAATGTTAGAGGCAACCGCAGAGGCATTGTTCGTTGCTGTAGCATAAGAAAGAGGAAGATGAGCCAGCTTCTCCTTTGCCCGGCGGTTAGCTTCTCGACGGTCATACTTATGAAAAGCGCATTGCTCGAGGATTTCCTTCTCCAAGGCAAAGAAGGGGCAGTGGACAGAAGAGGCTGGGTGTAGACTCTTGCAGTTAGGACAACAAGACAAATGGTATGGGGAGACCGACAATATTTCTGGGGGTAACCAAATTTATGGCATTTCAAACATCTTCTCGGGAAGGGCACGTAAGTCTTAACCGTGTGGATGGTAAAACCAAGTTTTACTTTGAATGGAGGGAAAGGCACAGAGAAAGGTAAGTAAGAGAGGAGGATTCGTCATTAAAGGGTCCCCCTTACGAGGAGGGAACTGATAAACGTCGGTGGGTGGCACATTGTGGTTTTGCAAATGAGTGAGAATGTCAATCGAAGCATCGGAACAGAACTCTGGCGCATATATGGTACCCTTGGACGTGTTACGAACATCGTCAGGTTTAGAAATGACAAGAATCTTCCCCAGATGTGATAGGGAAGCAAGTATGTTGCTCTGGGTTTGAGAGGCAGCACGAACCAAGATGAAACCGTTCCTCATTGGCGTAGCCTGCGGTTCAGTTGTTTGAAGAGCCGCCTCCAAAGCATCACTAAGGATGAGCTGGCTTATAGAAGTCAGTGGACGTGAAGATGTCGAATGTAAATAAAAATAAAGCGGGTAGGAAGTAAGACTTGGGACCCCTGGAGGGGATCCGAGAAAGCAATCGTAGGAGTTGGTTTAATTTGGCGTTAAGGAATGGGATCCTGCTGCCGCAGGGGCTCTTGTAATGGCTGATGTAAGTTTCGAGTAATAGGTCATTCGGAGAGGCTATAACAACCTGAATTGGCCTATATGGGGTAGTCCTGGAAACTGGTCCTAATGTAGGACTATAATAATAATAATAATAATAATAATAATAATAATAATAATAATAATAATAATAATAATAATAATAATAATAATAATAATAATAATAATAATAATAATAATTTGAAAGGCAAATGCTTTTATTTAATTGACATTCTCCACTAAATTAATTGTTAATAAACACTATAAATGTTACTGCTACTACTACTACTATATAAATACTAATACTAATAATACCTGTGTGAAGGTAAATACTAAAGTATTATGATTCGTGCGGGATATACGAAGACCCAAACACCTCGTCATCAATTCTATTTGTTTTGATTCCTTTTCGGCCGTTGCCTAAAATAATATATATATATATATATATATATATATATATATATATATTATTATATTATATATATATATATATATATATATATATATATATATATATATATATATATATATATATATATATATATATATATATATATATTATATATATATATATATATATATATATATATATATATATATATATATATATATATATATATATATATATCATCATCTTCATTTTATCCCCAAGACTGGGGGTAAGGTGCGTGACATGCATCGGAAAAGAGAAGTAGTAGAAGAATATGACACAAGTCGAAAAGAAAGCCCAGCCTTACCGCCACCTCTATACCTATTAGTGAGAACTCGTCGCAGTCAGAAAATCCACCCTAGAGCTTCACGGGACCGTGACGGACCCTCAATACGGCATCTCGTCAATATGTGGTTCATACCCTGGCCCAGGTGGGCTACAACCATACCTCATCACAAAACCCCACCATTCACTCCTATTATGCACCTTTATTCTCGCCTCTGCCAAACTCACACCTCTCTCCTTCAGACATTCGTTCACTGACTCAATCCACTTTTTCTTCGGTCTCCCAGCCGGTCGATTCCCAACACACTCACTACTATACATCCGCTTAACCAACCGACTGTCATTCATCCTTTCCACATGACCAAACCATCTCAACGTACTTTCATTTATTCTCTCATTTACCCCTTTCTTCACACTACAAATATATAATATATATTATATATATATATATATATATATATATATATATATATATATATATATATATATATATATATATATATATATATATATATATATATATATATATATATATATATATATATATATATATATATATATATATATATATATGTGTGTGTGTGTGTGTGTGTGTGTGTGTTGGATGATAAGGGAACGGTTGATGCAGAGTGTAGTAGGAAAGTTGTGAATGGCAGAAAGGTGGCTGGTGCAATTACATCGTTAGTGGATGTAAAGGGACTAAGTCTTGAATGCATTGGGACTTACATGAGGGTATGTTGTTACCTGTGTTAATGTATAGTAGTGAGACTATGATATGGAAAAAGAGGTACATATCTAAAGAATGTATTCAGATGGACAATCTTAGGAGTGTGTTAGATGTGAGAAGATTTGATAAAATGAGGAATGAACGTATTAGAGAGTTGTATGGTGTGAAGAAAGGGGGTAAATGAGAGAATAAATGAAAGTACGTTGATATAGTTTGGTCATGTGGAAAGGATGGATGATAGTCGGTTAATTAAGCGGATGTATAGTGGTGAGTGTGTTGGGAATCGACCGGCTTTGAGACCGAAGAAAAAGTGGATTGAGTCAGTGAAGGAATGCCTGGAGGAGAGAAATGTGAGTTTGGCAGAGGCGAGAAGAAAGGTGCATAATAGGAGTGAATGGCGGGGTTTTGTGAGGGGGTATGATTGTGGCCCACCTAGGCCAAGGTATGAACCCCACATTTCTATATGAAATCGCCAGATTAATAAATACAGTAACTAGTGACCTTTAAATAATAATAATAAAAAACTAATTGAAACAATGATTGATAACATATCTTTTGTCTAAAGATATGTTATTATCTTTATCTTTTTCTCCTCTGAGATAGAAAATATATACACAATTGAACATTAAAACTCCGAACTATCTACAGACCTGACCCTCTATCTTCAAGCGTTCCATTTTTCTTTCTTCATCCTTAATCAAAGCTTCAATTTTTTTAAGATGTTTTTTCAATTCTTCTTTTTCTTTCTCCTAAAATTATAAGAATATATATATATATATATATATATATATATATATATATATATATATATATATATATATATATATATATATATATATATATATATATATATATATATATATATATATATATATATTTTTACAGTTGTCACCACCACTCACGGGCAGAGCCCTATTCAAGGAGGGGGTGTTGCACGTCTCAGAAGTCAACAACTAAAGTAAATTACGCAGATGAGCACAGACGCAGGCTTTGAAGTGGGGGAGATTAAATTCAGCAGGAACACGGAAGATGGAAGAGAATTCCACAGAACAGATGTGGCAGGAAAGAAGGAAGCACCACAGCGAACTAGCCTGGAGTTACCAATATCAACACAAAACTCATGTGCAGACACAGCACCCCTAGTTCTACGAGGGCGACGCAAAGGTGGAGGTACGCGAGTGATAAGCTCCCTCGAGCACCTGCCGCTGCGGTATCTATAGAAAAGAGATAAAGCACCAACATCACGCCGCAAAGATAGAGGGTCAAGTGAACTGGAAAGTACAGAACAGTTTATAAGCCTTTTGGCCTTTGACTCGACCCATCCAAAAGCCGCGAAACCAGAGCCCCCAGATATGAGAGCCATACAAGGGCGGAAGAGGCCCTTGTATAGCTGGAGTAACTGAGAAGAGGAAAAAAGTCTCGCAGTCCAAACAGAACTCCCAGTTTCTTTGAGGCCGCCTTAGCAACCGTTGTGATGTGAGGTTTCCAAGACATTTTTTTGTTTATGTTAAGACCAAGGATGTTTATATTGTCGACAGGAGAGACGAGAGAACCGTCGAAAGAGATAGGAAAGTTGGAAGGTGTCTTAGAGAGGGAGATTTGTAGAAGTTGAGTTTTTAAAGAATTGAATTTCACAAGGTTCAGACGACCCCACCCGGAAATTCTATCCAGATCAGCGAGAATAGAATCGAAAGATATATATATATATATATATATATATATATATATAAATATATATAAAAATACAAACATATATATATATATATATATATATATATATATATATATATATATATATATATATATATATATATATATATATATATATATATATATATATAAGTATATATATATATATATATATATATATATATATATATATATATATATATATATATATATATATATATATATATATATATATATATATATATATATATATATATATATAAAAGGTTCAATCACAGTAAAGGTATTGTAGAAAGAGAAATATTAAAGTATACAATGTCATAATGACACATATGTAATTGCAATTGAATCATCCAAAATTGTCATTCGCATTAAAACAATTTAATGGAACATCCACATTTCCATAATCAGTACGGATAACCGACCATTCAAATCTACCATACATTTTTTTAATATATATATTAATATGTAAAATCAAACAACTTGAACCATATAAAGAGTCGAAATATTTAACCTAGGAATGGTTCTGCGACATTATTAAAATTTATGTATCAAATTTTGCTTGGAAATATAAGCTTAGATGAATTTTTCTATTCCTTTATAATTATATTTCCGACTATCGAGTTGACAATTTCATTTTGAATAGTCTAGCTTTATAAAAAAAAAAAATCCGTTTGTAGCAGGGTTTGGAAAAGGCTGTTAATAATAATAATAATAATAATAATAATAATAATAATAATAATAATAATAATAATAAATAAGATTTTACAAAAGCAGAATTATATAAAAAATTACAAAAAAATTGCTTTCTAGAAAACTTTTCGAAAGGATCAAAATCTAATTTTAAATTGTTAAATTTACTGCCAAAACCGGAAGCTCGTTTTGGCACTTAAAAAAAATAGTTAATTAATTAAATTATTTAAGTATCAGATGAAAATTACACTCATTGAAACAGACCTTGAACAAACACAAACCAATATTTGGAACTTAGAATTTCCCTATTGATAATCAGCTGTGTGGTTTGTGAAGGTATCATCTTATATCATATCTTAAGGGTTGGATGAGCCAGCAAGCCCACGGTAAATCCGGTGCGGTGCGGTGCGGAAATTATTACTGCTCTGCCAACCCTATCCCGAAATAAGACACTAGGAATACAATTCGTTTCCCTACCCCTCCCCCCCACCTTATCAATAAAGTATTTTTTTTTCCTTCTTTAATTATAATTAAGAGTATCAGTGTGCCAGATGCTTTACGGCTCCACTCTATTAGTATGAGAATTTAAAGATGGCTTCAATTTTATGAGGTGGGAGAATGAAAAAAGACTCTGCAGGTCTATGAATTAGAAATCATCCAGTTCTTTGAAGGCCCACCCTACCTAATGATATTAAAAAAACGTTATGATAATTATAATACATAGATATAATAACCCAGAAATAGATATAGATTGTGTAAAATTCTGTATATCGGCTACTCATTGGCTATAGATAGACATATAAGGCTCTTTTTATATTGTTACTACTAGAGTTGGTGAGCATACTTATGATGAATCATGAACTGTTTAACTATGATGATCACTATATTGGGAAAAGTTAGATATATGTCGATATTATAGAAAGATGTAGAAAAGTGAAAGTCATAGGTATGTATTTATAGATGAAAGGAGATTTATGGCCTCCACGAAGTTGGGTATAATATATAAGAGAGATTTCGAATAATTATAACACTCATCTTTCAAAGTTTGACAATAAATATATTATTCAGTATAAATAATATAATCAGATCGAGGTTCCGATGTATATAGAATTTAGGTTATATGTTTATGATATAGTGACCAAACTTAATAGAAGTACAAAGCAGGCATAATCGAAATTTCTGGATAAATGAGGTCTTGAAGTATAATAAGAGGGTAGAAGTACCTCTGAGATTTTAGTATAAGATAAACATAGATATAGATGGAATAGAGCCTACTAGATGGGCCGAGGTTGAAGATAGGTTGGTATTGATGATGAGTAGGAGGAAATAAATGAAGTAGATTGTATGTAATCACAATCACAAAACCGCTTGAGGTACATACTCATCTCATGCTTTGTAACTCGAAGACAGAGTAGGATCGCTCCGTAAAGATGTACTAAACATACACTGACATGGAAGGCTAAGTTTAGGGTATAAGCCTCATAGAGTTATGTATGGTGGAAAGTCCTCATCACTTACACTCTTATTACCATTATACACCTTCACCGTTGAGTAGATGTTAAATAATGGTACCATAGGAGGCACGTATACTCGAGTATATCGCTGTACGAGTCGACTGTGTCGTTTCATGACTACACTCGTCAAATGCTTCTCGCGACTCTATGCCTCCTAAAGTCAGCTCATATCACACTACCTACGCATGCTTGTCGATAGTGAATAATCACTCATGGGGTACAGTAATCTGATAGATACCACGATAATAATCCGCGCTTTATAGACAAATGATGTTAAAAAGTATTAGTATCTCGCACGGAAAATCATTTCACAATATAAAACAGACTATATTTGTAGCGTTTGTCACGAAGCAAGTCTATAGGACTTGAGAGACAGAGATACGCGTAAACATAGTAGATTAAAGGGATTAGATAACTTTTAACAGTGATGGACCCCCTTCTGCTTCGCACGCACTGATGAGAATTGGCTTAGAGAAATGGCGTTAACGGTATAGTCAGTGTAAATTATAGTATATTCTCCTTCACTCTCAGTACAGAGAGGCATATGCTACATAATTGCTCGACAGCGCATCAAGTTTCACGCAATCACGCTGGACCTCCATCTGGCTTCCTAGACGCTTTTAGACAGTCTTTAGCCCTTCTGCTCCTCTCTATTTCTACTTCTGGAATCATTCTTGTAGCGCTATCAGGGCGCACTGCGCGCTATTTAATCACCTCTGGAGAGTGTGGGGACCTATGAGAGTAAATCTGGGACCTAGGGAAGTAATCGTGTGTTTCGCATAAAAATCGTAGTGTCCTTCTCGAGGTAATACCGCTTATAGCAACTCACTTGGCCTTAAGTCACCAACTTTCTACTTTCAAAATAAGATTAAATGGGCTCTAGCAGCCGGAAAGGAAGAACTAGATTTAAAGTTTAAGATTGAAACTAATTTGACTATCAGTTTTCACGAGTAGGAGGAAATCGAATGCACCCCGACTCATATACCATGTTCCAGCGCCCGAATAAGGATCCCTGGAGGTAGGTAGGCAGGAGAAAGGGAAAATGCAGACTCTAGTTACGCGGGAAATGAGAACTGTGTCCAGTGTAATATATTAGTGGTCGAGAGTAAGAGCTTGAAAGTAACACTAATAAATGTATCAAAAATGATTGGATGAAATATTATCGGAAGAAACCGCAAGAGAAGAAAAAGGGAAGAAATAACTCATATACCTTAGAACTTCCTGGAGAGTACATATTTTGGCGCAAGAAAGAAATGTCAATAGCTATGATTTGATCAGTAGAAGTATAGGAAAAAACTTATGGGAAGAGTACCACGGTCATACGTCATTATCCGAACTTTTCGTTATTTACGCTATGTATCAACTCTCCACACATAGCGCCAAACATCGTTCGGTCATAATTGTGATAGTAGATATAAAAAATATATTGCCTGGTGTTACCAGTGATTAAGGATGTAACTCCCTGAGAACTCTTTTCCCCACACCAGGTATTCAGCTAATATATACTATCTCCTTCTCTTCGTATGCCTGATAGAGCCAGATACAAGCTACTTGTACTCTCCGATTATATGTCATATCGGTTATGAGAGATTGAAAGAATTATAAAAACGAGATTGAGCCAGCAATTAAGTTATGACTTATAGCACTTCAGGCTAATAGTCTGGTCCGTCCCAAGGCACATTAAAGGTCTCTCTATCTCCTCTTAATCTGTCTTTTAATACTCTCTTATAACTATCTCCATATACCATTATTTTTCTAACTGATGTATGTCACAAATCTGCTTATCATTTCCACTCGCAACTTGGAAACTCTCACTCATATGATATCTAGTTCGCTCTGAGATTTTGAAAATATATTTTTAATACATCATTTATGTGAAGGTAGGAGTAGTGCACTTGTTACATAAATAATAGAATCACATCATCTCTCACGAGCCATTACAGATTCTACATTGTGCTTTAGATATTCCACGTTTTCTCATCTTACTATTGGAGTTAATTATGTAATTATTAATTTCTTATTCATTATTATTCATATTTTGAAATAACAATAAATAAATTAATTCAATTTTCACTCTAATTAAAATTACCGTAATGACTTTAAGGAATACTCAAATTATTTGATCGCTGTATAATTGCATTCGGAGTGGTATTTGAGAACCTCTGAGTCTCCCCCGTGTTTCTAATAAAGCGCCTTCGTCTTCTCATACATTATACTTATATAGTGGTCATACCTAGTACATGGAGGATGCTGATGTTGAACGTGGAAATTTTCCACATACATCCAATTCCCTAACAGATTTTCCAGTAATACAATATTCCCTTAATACTTATCAGTAGCATATCATGAATTAATATGTGCATTATATAATAGTATCTATCGAATACTAAGATGTAGGCTTAAAAGGAAATTTTGGTATTATATTTAGAAGTTCACATTAAGGTCCTATCATTCCTATGATCAAATGGATCATTCTTCAATATAATAATAGTAAGATAGGAATTACAATACTCTAATAATATCTTATTATAGTAAGATTGGATAGGAAGAGAAATGATGACGTGAGGGCTACAACCTCATATCAAAAAAAATAAGTAGGAAAAAACAGTATAAAGCTTTGCGTCATGGAAGGAGTTAGGACCTGAGAATGACCTCTTTAGAGAAAAGCAGGGTGATTTCCGTGATACAGACCTTGAAAATTCACAGTAGCAACATAATACTAACCGACAATTTTTGAGCTCACTTATTAATCCTTATCAGAAACACGGGATGATATCTACCAGTCTCTCCTCTTACATCGCTAAATTTAGATCATATATGAGTATAAATTCTTATTCATTTTGTATTTATATCTAAATATAAAATACATGTACTATTTAAAAATTAACAGGGTAAAATATATCGTCCTTGGTTGACTAGATATGATCACTTGAAAAATGTGGTGTAAGTTTTTTTAACGCACTTGAAGTAAATTGCAAGTTGAAAAGTGAGTGGATTAACTGGTGTTCCTATCGTAATGTGACTTATATACAGTTTCAGTGATCGCATCGGAGTATCGCTTAGCTTTAACTGGTCATGTGAAATATTTCTGATATCCAGAAGATATATAGAATGGACTAAGTAAATACGGAGTGAGGGAGCTTCACTTGGTCGATTCACCTCCGCCGCTCATAGAATAATTGATGGAAGGGAGGTGGTACTCGGACCATTAATTTGTTTTATTGTCGTATATGATTAGAAGAACATATTTATCGAATGGATGTTCTAATTAGTAAGTTATAATACTAATTAATTTCAATATATAGTAGGTTACTTAATATTAATAGTGAAAAAAGGCATTATTTTGTCACATATGACAATTTTGAAATTTAAGTGATAGAAGAGGAACCTCCAAATTAAGATGACCTTGAATATTGAATATTATTGTGTAGTTCGGGACCATACATTATTTATATTCGTTGATATTTAATTCTTTTAATATTTTATATATATAATTTATATACTTTATATACGAATTGTTAATATTTGTATTTTCAAATAATTTATATTTTTTAAATTATAAAAGATTTAAAATATATTCATAAATTGAATTTAAGTGAAAATATATGTCGAATATTTTTTATTCGATAGAGTTAGCTCGAGTCGCGTCAATTGGTAATGTAAAACGTGGGTCCGCTTCACCCTTCAGGTCAGGTTGCATGATCTCTCTTATACTTATGTTTATATAATATATAAAAAGGTGCATGAAATGAGTAACTATATTTATGCACATTTGTGCACAATTACAGGGCGTGATTTTACAAAAAAAAAATTCACAGAAAAGTGCCGTTGAGTTGACGGTTCGGGTGAGAGCAGACTATTGCTCCTGATGTAGTGCGTGTACTTCTAGTCACAGCTCCGTAGCTACATTATATTCTTCAATTTAATATTATAGTAGTACATTTCTCTCAGATATTTAAATTTATTATTATAATAAGATTATTATTAATAATTACTATACGTGATTAAAGTTATTTTAAATTATTTAATATTATTTATTATATTGTAGATGATAATACTATATACTTTAGATAATTGAGATAATTTATATGAAAACTTCATCAAGCTTTAATTTTTCTTTATTAATATATATATGATTTTAATATTTCTATTAAGTATAAATTAAAATTGGAATAGACTATATCATAAAATAATATTAGTTTGATTTTGTAATATGAGTAGTAGCTTCGAAACATATTTAACTGAAACTACAATTACATTCAGCATAAATTATGGTATGACATGATAAAATATAAAACAATTCACATATACTTCATATATATCTCTTATATATATATATACGAAAGAGAGGCGAAATTATTTTAAAAATAATATTTACTTTTCTTAAAAATGATATTGGATAATTTGTTATGATACCATAATTTCTGTAAGGTCATAGTAGTCATCATAGGTCATATTATACATAATTATCCCCCATCACTAATATTAGCTTAATTAGTGAGTAATGACATATTAATTTAAGTGAAGAAAGTAATATTAAACATTTATTTTGACATCTATTAAAGATATTCATTTAAGGTTAAAGATACAGCATCAAGTGAAAGTGTGGGTGTATGGCGCTCTAATATATTTTCATCTTCTTCTTTGATTCTTTC
The DNA here is from genome assembly GCA_015478945.1 of Trachelipus rathkii. Classification (NCBI taxonomy): domain Eukaryota; kingdom Metazoa; phylum Arthropoda; class Malacostraca; order Isopoda; family Trachelipodidae; genus Trachelipus; species Trachelipus rathkii. The sequence goes on from JABUQX010066487.1 coordinate 27,413, forward strand.
TATTGTGTATGTTGTGTCTTGTTTAATTTTGGTATACTTGTAGGTAAAATGTCACCTCTTTGTAGACGAGGTTACATGTGGCTGCATCCTCCTTAGAGTTTTAAAATGCTCTTTAGGTTGTCATTTAAGAGACTATCTTGAAGTTTTAGATTGCATTGATACGTAGCCTTGTCTACGATGAGGTTGTGTGGCTGCCACCCATGTAAAGGGGTGCCCTACAAGTTGTTTTTTCTGGTTATAGATATATAAAGCAAAGCTCATATCGTATCAACTAAATAACAATTTTTTATGGCTCAATCTCTAAATTTTAATGTGAAATCAAGTCATGTCAGCCATGCATGATGGATTTTGACACGATGTGTCGAATCTAGGTTTCTAAAGGTCGAGGAACCTTATTTTGAGATCAGTGAGACATTTGGACTTAACCCTAGCCCTGCACTGCACAGCACCAATTTTGGAGAAAATTTTGGAATTGCCTCCTCAGGTACATTAATGTTGCTGTAACTTCAAATATATTATTAACCTTATATGTATACATATCTTAGGAAATGTACTTTAAATAACTGAACTTCAGTATCCTGCAATTTTTGGATTTTAAGTTAAATTCTCAATTTTTTCAATTTTGATGGTGGTTTTGCACTAGAACCTATGTTTAGAGTTAGCATGTAGAGCGAAACCTCGGGATAGAGGTTTTCGTGGTTTTTTTTTTTTTTTTTTTAAATATTTACAGGTTAATAGAACACTTAGATTCTAATAAAAAATAATAATAAAATTACATTGCCTCCATTTAGCCAGTAATTTAACCAATGAGTCTCTCTAAGCTACTGTACCATATTCTCGCAAATATAATGCCTCCTCCCAAATGGAGAAGTTTTGAAATCTGCTTCTGTTTATTTTTGTTTGCATTTGTTAAACAATTTTTTGTCATCTTTCATAAATTTTCATAACTCCCTTATTTATAATTTGAAATGAATTTTAGCATTTTTTCAGTTTTTATCATTTAATTACTATTACCTTATGTGTATTTGTAATCAAAGTGAGCAAGGAGGTCCTCTCTCTAGTTTCTACCCCCTGGAAATTTGTAATTGTCTAGGAGGCCCTGGCTCCTTTGTTTCCCCTTGAAAAGATCTATAATATTACTGTGTATTTATGATTAATTATTTGTCATTCATCAGTTCATCTCCATTTATACATTTACATTAAACTCTTGATTTTTCCCTCTATTATTTATCTAATTAGGACGTTGCTTCATGCACACTTTAAAAAATATCCCCATGAAAGTCAGGGACAGAAAAGAAAGTTGTGTAGGCCAGATAATGTCATCTCCATTGGATATGCATTTTTTGAAGAGGCATCATTTTCGTATGTAATAATTCATTGTGCAGTGATTTATCAAGCAACCATTGAGAATTTTAGTATCTGTAATTGTGAAATAATTTATTTACTTAATTATTTGTTTTATCATACATCCACATAGGTTTTTAAATTGCAATCTCTGTTATATGTTCATTTGTTGAAAATATCAAAAGATTTTAACTATCATTTGCACCACCTAAACTTTGTAAGAATAAAATTGTACATTTTAGTGAATTTGACATTCTTCGTAACTGAACAAAAAGTTTATTGCAATGAGCATTCATCTCTGTAAAGTGACCCCAGGTGACAATAGCTTCAATCTAATCAGTTCTCTAGCATATGAAATATTTTTTTCATTTTTGTTTAAAAATAGTAAACTGCTATTGTAATGGCACAAGCAAATATAAGATGATTTTGGCTCCCCTATGTTAACAAAACAAATGCAACAAATATCAACCTCAAAACTGTCCTAATTTCTTTTAAATATGTTAATGCCCATATGTTACTGCTTAATAGAAAATAAATAGGTATTAGTCTAAGAATAAAATTATAAAATTAGATATTCTCTCAACATGGATATCAGATCTAACTGCTCAAATTAGCTCCTTTTCTTTTTTCTTTTCTGATTTTGCCATATATATATATATATATTATATATATTTTTATTTTTATTATTATTTTTTTATATATATTATATATATATATATTTATATTTATATATAATATATATATATATATATATATATATATATATATATATATATTAAGAGCTAAAAGCATTTTCAACTTCATTTTCCTGCTTAGTCATGTCTAAAGATAAAAGTAAAATTTCTCTATGAATATATTAATTAAAGTCTCTTAATCTTACATTACAAAATTTTGGAAACTGTTGGGTAGTTTTTTTCATAGATAAAAATTCAAACACTAAAATATATTATCAAAGAGGCATTGTCCTGCAGTTTTTAATATTTTGTCTTGGAATTTTATTTCATACTCTATAGTTAATAATTTTGAAATATTGTAATAGAGTTTCATATATTAGTGTGTTTTTTCCTGCACTGACCAAATTGTGAACTTGAGCCTGATGTGAAAAATACTGAATTTTTTTTAAGAAATAATAAAAAATATATGAGATATCATGCTTGGAGTAACTTTAAAGACACATATTTAAGGAAAGGGTAGAATAAAAACATTTTAACAAAATTTTACATATATATATAGGTTAAATATAAGAGGCTTGAGATGGGCAAGGTCAATATGCTTAAAGAAATGATAATACACAGATTAGTTATTTCATTAGTCCATCAATTAAATACAACACTGGAAAGCTGAAATTGATGGAGTTAGAAATGTAGAATAACTGGCAAAAAAAGCTGTGCATCAATTAAATATATAATTTTATATAAATTATTATATATATATATTATATATAATATATATATTATATATATATATATTCTTAGTTTATATTATAATTATTTTATATATATATATTATGTATATTATATATATATATTAATATATATATATATATATATTTATATTTATTAGGGTGGTCGCAAAGAAATTTTCAGTTCCGGCCAGAACGGGAATTAGCCGGAATCCCCAAAAAAATTTCGGCCGGACCACTTTTAAATGCACTTTTTCTTCAACTATAAAGAATGTAAAAAATTAATTCTATATAACTTTATATGAAAATCTTAGTATTATTATAGTATATTATAAACTATTAATAAATTAAATGTTATTATATATAATATATAATATATATATATATATATTTATATATATAATTATATATATATGTATATATTTATATATTATATATTATATATTATTATATATATATATATATATTATTATATATTATTATATATATATATATATATATATATATATATATAATATATATAACGTGATATATTATATATATAATATATGGTAGTATATATATATATATATTAATAGTATATATATAATTATATATCTATATATATATTATATATATATATATATATTTATAATATATATACCGTATTATATAGTATATATAATATATATATATTATGCTATATATATATATATATATTATATATTATATTATTATTATATATAATATATATATTAAAGATTTTATATAAAGATTTATTATTAATGGATTACAGATTTGTCATAATATAACTACAGAATTGTTTTAAAATGCCATCAATCGTGTTAAAAGATTTTTTTTATATTAATAATGTTACAAAATCTTTAATAGAGTGTAATATGCACAAAAAATAAAATAGGTAGTTCACCAAAAACATTTACAAACGCCATTATAAACATATGGAAAATTCATTCACGCGGAAGAGAATATTGGAAGTCAACTTTTGATATGTAAAAAGGGAAATATCCTGTATTTTCCTAACTGGGACCGCCAAATAGGAAGAGAAGCGTGAACAAGTGAGTTTGGGAAAATTTCTTCCCCAAAAAATTTGTTTCCTAATGACCCCAAATCACAGGCAATTATTCAGAAATAATAATTAATGTGGTCAATGAGTAAATAGCCATTCACAATCACTGAAGAGGAGGGACTCATAGATTGTTGCCCATCTTCAACCATAATATCTTATTTCTAGTAGGAATATTTTTTTTTGTAGAGAGATGATGTTACAACTTCATACAGTAAATTGAAGATCACAGTATTCTTCGAGAAGTTATCTTAAAGTGATAGATAGATCAAAATTACTTACAGATATATGGTAGTAATATTCAAACGAGTCATTTATTTCTTTAACTATACTCACTGGCTTACGAGCCACTTTGAAAAATGGACATGTTTTCATTGCAATATATAATATATATATATATTATTATATTATATATATATATATATATATAATATATTATTATATATTACTATATATATATATTTTATTTTTATATATTATAGTATTTATATTTATATACTGCAATTAAACGCAGTTCAATTGTATAGATAAAATACTTCTTGGTGACTCTTCACTTTACCAGGATTGATCCGGCTCCGCGAACGTATGCAAGCGTGGTTCAATAGGGTTGGAAAGGAAAAAAACAAGCTCGTTTTTTTCGAAAAACGTTTTTTTCATGAAAAAATGCATATTGTCAAAAACCAAAGTAAAAAATTTTGTTTTTTTTCATTTTTTTAATAAGTTGTGGAATTTACATGTTTGAACAATTTTTATTATAAGTTTTAGCAAATATGCTCTAATTTGGACATTTTTTTGGTTCCACTTTCCTACAAGGTGGAAGCCCTGAAGTTTGGTGTTCAAAAATTTTTTATGGTTTTCCATATTTTTATTTTTATATTCTTTGAATTGAATTATTCAGAATACTCTTTTACATCTTTGCTAACGTTAATTTTTCTTACTGTTTTATCTGCCAGTAAAGGTCATTTTATCATAAATTAATTTAATCAAGAATTTTAGAAATGACGTGCAAAAAGGCGTGTAATGTACTTTTTTAGGAAATAAAGGTAGCAAAGGCCCTCATGAAATATACCTTTTGTTGTGTAAGACTTTGCAAAACTTGTATTTTATTTGTTCATAATTAGAATAGGAAATCGAAAATTTGCCAACTGATAGTAGATGATTAGCCTAAGCTTTGAGTGTTACTGCTTTGCTCTTACACCTGTCATTCTCACACGTCTTCATAACGACTCTGAAAGAGATATCAGCGTTATCATCATATAAAATTAATGTGGCTGATCACGCTGATGAGCCATGTGATAATGAGCTTGACAGTAGTCACAGCACAGAGTCAGTACTCAGTAGTGAGACAGATATTCTGATTGAGAATTAGTAAGTAAGTTTCTTCTTGGGATGCAATTGTTCTATTTAGTCTTCAGTCATCCTGGTTTTATGATTTTTGGTACCACTTTTGATCGCAATATTTTATTATTTCATTTAAATCGTTAAGTCACTTTTGAGTTTTGTATTAAATTATTTACTATAATATATATTACTTAATGTTTAAGTAAATTTATATGATTATATATACAAATGTAATTAATAGTAAATTTAGTAAGTAGAAGCATACAAACAGCAGTCTGCAGGCACACACTACTATAAATTGTAACAGAAAACAATTGATAAAATTATAGAGAAGGTAGTTCTGCTATTTATAAATCAAAAGATGGAATATTTGTTTAATTTAGGTATCCTCATATTTGAAAAATGAATTCAAGTTGAATATATATTGCCCTTTATATTTTTTAAATACATTTAATGAAAAAAACGAAAAAAACTGAAAAACCTGAAAAAACTGTTTTTTTCCTAAAAAAATGATTTGAAAAAAACGGTTTTTTTCCAAACCCTAGATATAGCACCAAACGATCGGCTAAAAAGATACGCGACTTAAATATGAAAGAGTGCTCTATTCAATAGGAATAAGGCCCGCCTATGGCAGGACAGATAGATACCGTCAGCCACGATCTCGCTTGCACTCGGGTCAAGGTAACATGACATGTAAGGAGACATCTCTAGATCGGAGTATAAATTGTATAGATGTAAAACTGCAATTAAACCGCAGTTCAATTTGTTTAATAAACCTTTTCATAGGTTTAAGTCGGGTATCTCATTTAGCTTTGTCGTGGTCGTAGGTGGTGAACCACAGTTGGCAATACGTTTCGTGAGGGCCGGGATTGAATCCTGGTAAGTGAAGATTCACTCAAGGAGTTATTTTTATTATACAATTGAACTGCGGTTTAATTGGCAGTATTTTACATCTATTACATTATACTTCTGATTAGAAGTGGTCTTTTAATGAGTTGAGTTACCTTTGACCCGAGGTGAGCGGAGATGCGTGGCTTGAGTATCTGTCCTGCATAGGCGGTCCTTTTCCTCTTGAATAGAGCACTCTTTCATAGTTTTAGTCGCGTATTTTTTAGCTTGTCGTGGTCGATTGGTAACACGCTTGGCGTTTCGTTCGCGAGGGCCCGGGATTTAATCCTGGTAAGTGGTAGAATTTTGATGGAGTTTATTTTATATATATTATATATATATATATATATATTAATATTTATATATATATATATATCTATATATTATTAGTTATATATATATATATATTATATATTTATACTATATATTATATATTTATTTAATTTAATTTTAGATTTATTAATTTTGAATTTATGTTCGTCTGCCTATATTTGAGAAATTTGAGTAAACTTTATTCATAATACTTTGGGTATGTAATCACTGTGGTATGATACTACACAAGGCTAACATTATATTCTTGTTTAAGGTGTTATGAGTTATGTAAAATAAATCCTTCCAGCAAAATTTTTAATTATCAGGTAATTGTAATTCCGGTTCGGCGGACGGAACGGAACAAATGTCAAAATTCCGGCGGAATTCCGGTACACTCTAATATATATATATATATAGTATATATATCTATATATATATTATTATTATTATATATATATAATTTATTATATATTATTATATATATATTTATATATATATATATAAATATCTCAGTAGGAGGGCTTATTGATAAGAATAAGAAGGAATCAGTTAAAAAAATAATTACATTTACAAGTTAAATAAATATATATTCTTGAGCTTTGGTTCCAAAGCTGGAACCTCCTTCAGAAGATATATTAAAACTAACTATGAAAAAGTAATATTTAGTTATGTAATAATTTTAAGATTGAAAATTTAGATTTTTTAAAAATTGTGTGGTGCTCAGAATTATTATTTTGTATTGTGTTCTTTATAATCGGCTTTTTGTTTATTGAAATTTATTTGAATTGATGGGTGGAAAAGGTCATGAATTTTCGTTTTGGTGATTTTGTACATGTTAAGATCATACTGTACTTTGGGTTAATGTTAATGGAATGATTAAAGTAGAGGCAATGTAGTGTTCAGGGAAGAATTTCTGATTGTTGTGTAGGAGGTCATGTTGTTGTTATTAGGGCGGCGTGCAAGAATCATGGGTTACAATGTTTAAGAGAGTTACAGATTTTGCAGGGAATTTTTGTTAACACATTGGGAGAGTTCCGCGTAGGAGGGTTGGGTTGATAAATGTGTGGTTTAGGTTTTTTGTTTTTTTTTAAGAAGACGTTGATTGAAGGAAGTGATGTAAGAGTTTTTGGAAATTTATTTTTATGTGGTTGAGGAGGATTGAGGTAGAGGAAGGAATGAGTTAGAATTAAAGGAGTGGTTATGAGAGGATGTAGTAGGATTTGTCTGCTCTTTATTAGGCCTTATGGATGTGTGAGAAGGATAAGAGATTTTTTGAAAGTTGGGAGGTGTAAAGTTGTTAGGTTGAATGGTAGGTGGGAGAGATATGCGGAGAGCAACCATAAGAAAAGGGAAGGAAGAGTGCAATTTTAGTGTTTAGATTATGTCAGGAGAACCAGTGTATGTAGAAGGGTTGGATGTAGGTGTTCAAGAGTGAATTTAATGTTAAGGTGGGATAGTGGTTTATGAGTTAAGGAATAGTTGAGGGTTGATATGTGGAGGGGGGCGGCGGCGAGAATCACTATAACTATGCATTTAGTACCAAAGAGGGGGTGGGAGGGATTGTGGGTAGTATTCGATAAGTTCTGAAGAGTTGCTAGAGTAGGGAGAGAGGGGAGCCTATGCTGAACGCTTGAAGTTTTGTTTAAGACAGATTATTAATTTGAAGAATTAATGTTTAAGGGTGAGGTTGATAATTGTTTTTAAGAGAGGATTGGTAGGATTAAGTGAGAAATGTTTCACTATATGAAGGCGTTCAAGGGAGAGAGGGTAAGAGGAACAGGGTCAGATGTGAAGAGGGAAACAACATTAAAACTAAGATGGTGAGTAAGAGGGTTTGGAATATCTTTGGTTTTATTATGAAATCTTAGTGTTAGATAAGTATGAAAAAGAAATGTGGTTGATAAGCGAGTTTTAAGTTTGTAGAGATAACCATTTTAGAGAGGTTGTAAGTGAATGGAGTCAATGTTGAGTATGACAGGGTGTAGAGGCAAGATCTAGTTTGTTTGTTTTGGGAAAACATAAATTTTGAAAATTGAAAGTTGCGATTTAAAGATCATTGTGGGTGTGGGGAAAGTATCTGAAGAGGATGATTTTGGTCGGGTTAAATGAAATTTTTGCGAGTTTTTAAGGAGAATTTCAGTGAGGGGGAGAGTAGGTTGTGGCAGGTTATGAATTAACTGACAATTTAAAGTAAGTGTGTGTGGCTCTCTAGCAGGAAAACCGAAGAAAAAAAAATAACACTTGTGTAAGTTTATTAAAAAATTAGAAATATAAATAAAAATACCAAATGTCCTTTATTAAATCGTCAATTGTCAACAAAAAAAATAAACATACAATTACATTATAGAAGGCAAATATCTATATTACATAATAATACAATGCAAACAAAAAACTAAGAATTTATAATACACTCAATTTAAACTCAATAGCTATATAAAACCGATCCATTAATAGTAAAACGAAAAAAAAACAAAAGCAAATTCATTCACTATAAATGTCAATAAATTTATGTACAATATTACTTAATGTAAATTACTCCCTCAATCTTTTCATATGCAATACAATATAATTTTCAGCGGGGGGTTTCAACGGGTCTGTTTTTTACTATTATTTTTCAGGGGTTCTTTTCAAGCAATTCAGGGATTTCTTTCTGGGATTTCAGGGGTTCTCAATTCAGTGGGGGAATTTTTCAGGGTTCTCAAATTCTGGTGTTTCTTTCGGAGAGCAACAGACGCGATCCACTGCCTTCAATTCTCCACTCAGGGAAACAAGTGGTTGGTGGTGGGGAGTCTCGATGAGGGTCGACAAGGGAAGAAGGCCGAGAGGGAGAGGCTCGAGGCTATGAGAGAGGCTGAGGACAGAAGGAAGGAGAAGCACTCCTCTTTTTTCAGCTCAGAAGCAAAAAAAAACTGGACGGGGTTTGTCCAGTGTTTTCTTTCCCAGCAGTACAAAACAAACTGGAAGAAGAAAAAACACAGCTGGGATAAATTTGTTCATCTTTTTCTTTTTCCCAAAGCAATAAATAATAATAATAATAATTATTGGTAATATTATTAAGTGTAATAGAATAATATTATTCAATATTACAAAATTCACTAATTATTTATTTTATAAATTATGTAGAAGCTAATAATAATTTATAGAATTATTTATTTTCCATAGATATATTTTAAAAATTTATCGTAAAGCAGTATAAAGAATATTTATAATAGAGTATGGATAAATAATATAAATAGATATTTTAATACTCATTTAAAAATTCTAAATCTTGGATAAACTTTTAATTTATAAAGTCCAATCGTCCATTTGCAGGTCAATTAGTATATAATCCTTTGGTAATTGAAGCTAAAGTTTTTAAAAGAAACTTCTTTTTGCAAAAAATAACTTTTGTAGCTAAAGTTTAAGACTTATTCTCACTGAAAAACATTTTTTTCTTTTAGATACTTATTACTTATACTCATATTACTTTTACTTAAATAAAATAAAAATTTCCCCCTTCAACCATAATTAAACTCGAATGTGTTTTTGAATGGAAGTTCATTTGCATATTTTGAGCCTGAACTAAAGAAAAGAAATTGAGAAATTACCACAAGGTATTGATATCAGAGAGAAGGTTGCTGCATTTTGTGATATAGTCTGATAGTCAGTGATGATAAGAATATACAATTGTTGTTGCCTTATATCTGAGCGTGTCACATTCTCTGTTACTAGTAAGTGATTTAAGAGCGGAGGTGATTTTTTTGATTTTGTTTGGAAATGAGTATATTATATTACAAATTACCCTTTAAAAATCGTTTTATCATTTTGGTTTGTCTCT
>JABUQX010066488.1:7500-15000 GCA_015478945.1 Trachelipus rathkii
TGACAAACCTTTCGCAGATAGTTTTTCCAATCGCTTACTGATTCAAATTGCATTTTCAGTTCAGTTTTACAAAATGTGTTTAACGTTAAATTCTTTGTCCAGCAGTATATGAAATAGATAACAGTTTCAAAGGATAATACTGCACTCCAACCATGTGTTTTTGAGCAATCCAATTTCCTGACGACAATTTTTAATAGGACATCTCCAACGATGTTTGTTACTGTAAACACAAATTTTCATTTCATGATTATTTTTACAGAGTCTTGATGAGTGAAGTATTCCCTTAGTAATTAAAAAATTAATAGACTTCTCTTTTGAATTTATCTCTTGAAAAAGCTTTATAATGATTAGAGACATGTTGATGTTTCAAAATAGATTTCAAGACTGAATAAACAAAAAATAAATTATTTAAAACATTATAAAATATCTATTACCAATAAAATAATAAATAATTAAAATGTTAATAATTATTACAATAAGGAACTTCACCAAATATAATTTTAATAAAAAATCAAAAAAAATCAACAAAAAAATATCAATAAAAATATCGAAAAAATATCGATTAAAATATCGATAGGGGGGCAATGCACAGGGCATATACAAAAGTATCTTTAAAGGAAATATTATGATTAGGGGACATGGTTATAATTTTTGTTCCTCTTTTAACGGGATTGCTGGAAATAGAACCCTCGATTGATCGCCCAATTAGTTTACCATACACAAATTGTGTATCGAATTTCAACACATTGTGTGCAGCGACCATTATCTCATCATCTTCATGAACCTCTGCAAAATTGAATAAGTAATTGATGAATTTATCCACGGGACATTTTTCATACTCATCGTTGGCTTCTAAATCTAAATGAAATATTTCTTCCCTCTTTTGTATAAGGAATTTGAAGAGAAAATCAAAGTATTTGAATATTTTTATGAACTGAGAGGACTTCAATGTGAGGCTGAGCTTTGGTATGTGAATTGGAGGGAGAAGAAGCTCGACCGTGAGGAACTAAAAATTTTTGAAATAGTTAAAGTGATCAAGGAAGCAACGGCAATTTTCCCAATAATTAAAAATGCCTTACTTATATCAAAAGCTCAGCCATGTTCGACAAGCACAATTGAAAGAATATTCAGAACTTTGAGAAGAGTTAAAACATGGACAAGGTCGACGATGACCGAATCCAGGTTGAATGGACTTTGTCTCTTGAGTGTTCACAGAAAATTAGTTTTGGAGAAGAAAGCTGGAATTGAATTGGCAGTTGTCGAAAATTTTTCTGCAAATCCACGACGTCTAATGATGTCGTAGTACCAACTATTTCAAGTACATAAATCGTAAGATAAATGTAAGACAAGATTCTGTAATTTCCTTTGTAATTTCGTAACTTTTGTTTTGAAATATAATCATAATTTCCATATTAACATATAAAAATTTTAAAAGGTAAATGTAATTTGTAAATATTATGTCAATATATGCCGTCAACCCTTGACTGACATTGTTTGTAAAAAAAATTCTGCGTACGCCCTTATATATATATATATATATATATATATATATATATATATATATATAATATTATATATATATATATATATATATTATATATATATATATATATATATATATATATATATATATATATTTAATATATATATATATATATATCTCATCATCACCCACCTTCTTTCCCCAAGGTGCGATACATGCACTGGAAATAGAAAAGAAGTAGAAGAATATGACGCAAGTCGAAAAGAAAGCCCAGCCTTACCGTCCCCTTTATACCTTTTAGTGAGAACTCGTCGCAATCAGAAAATTCCAACCTAAAGCTTCAAGGGACCGCGACGGACCCTCACTATGGCATCTCGTCAATGTAGGGTTCATCCCTTAGCCCAGGTGGGCCACAACCATACCCCTTCGCCAAATCCCGCTATTCGCTCCGATTATGCACCTTTCTTCTCGCGTCTGCCAAACTTACATTCCTATTCTCCAGACATTCCTTTAATGATTCAATCCACTTTTTCTTCGGTCTCTCAGCCGGTCGATTTCCAACACACTCACCACTATACGTCAGCTTAACCAACCGACTATCGTCCATCCTTTCCACATGACCAAACCATCTCAATGTACTTTCATTTATCCTCTCATTTACCCCTTTCTTCACACCACACAACTCAATAATGCGTTCATTCCTCGTTTTGTCAATTCTCCTCACACTTAACACTCGCCTAAGATTGTCCAACTGAACACATTGTACTTTAGATTTATACCTCTTATTCCAGAACATAGTTTCACTACTATACATTAACACAGGTAGCAACATACCCTCATGTAAGACCCTAGCGCACTCAGGACTTAGTCCTTTTACATCCACCAAAAATTTAACTGCACCAGCCACCTTCCTACCATTCACAACTTTCCTACTACACTCTGCATAATCCGTTCCCTTTTCATCCAACGTATATCCTAAATATTTAAACTCAGAAACTCGTTCCAGATGCTCACCATCCAACATAACTTCACACCGAGGACTCTCCTTACTCACAACCATAATCTCTCTTATCTACGTTTACTTTCAAACCCCTCCTTTTACGCACCCTGCCAAATCCCTCTACCAATCCTCTCAAACTCTTTTCAGATTCACCACACAAAACCAAATCATCCTCATATAATAAGTAGGGCACCCTCCACTCTCATCCATTCTCCATCATTCTAACACCATTTCCTGCCACCCCCATCTCTAATTCTTTCATAATCCCACCCATATACAAATTGAATAATCAAGGAGACAACATGTCCCTGCATCACTCCACTATTAATATTAAGCCAATCACTTTCAACTCCATATATTTTTACAAGCGCTTCACTATCATCATACATAATTTTTATTCCATTCAGAAGCCTGTCACTAACACCATATATCTAACACCTGCCATAGCTTCACTATTAATCCTATCATATGTCTGTTCCAAATCCATAAAACCTAAATACAATTTATTCTCTTCTCTCTCATTTTCTCAATCACTTGTTTCAATGTAAAGATTTGATCCACACATTCTCTACCACCTCTAAACGTACCTTGTTCTTCACCAATCAGTCCCTCAGTCACTCGACGCACTCTTTCTACGAAAATACCAGCATATATCTTCCCTACAACACTCAATAAAGTAATTCTCCTATAATTTCTACAGTTACCCTATAATATATATATATATATATATATATATATAATATATATATATTATATATATATATATATATTATAATATATATATATATACCTTATATATATATATATATTATATATATAATATATATATATATATATATATTATATATATATTATATATATATATATATATATATATATAGTATATATATACAAGGTGGGCATTAACGCGTTAAAGCGTTAATCCGTTAATCAACTCGTTAATTTTTTCGTTAACTTTTAACGCTTTCGTTAATTTCGAAAAGAAGTAACGGACTATTAACGAGTTACATTTGTGAATTAACGTTAAGGAGTTAAAATTTTCACCTACATCCGTTAACCGTTACCTTAATTTACGAGGTTATAAAATATTTTCTTATCAGATTTTAAATTGTATTAGATTCGATTTCGATAACAGATCAACTTTTTTTTCCAAAATTTCGTAAGCGCTCCCCCAAAGGCTCGAAATGTGTTTATTCTTACACGGTTATTATCCCGTTTAGTAATGTTTAACATGTTTTTCGTATGCTGTATTCTCATTTCTTATTGGTTCGCTAAAGAAAAAAAAGATAGTGACTGTTGCCCGTTCAATGAGTAATTAAATTCTTTCGTTCGTTACTTGAACTTGCTTCTTTTGTGACTAGTGAAAAATATAAGTAGGCCTAATAAGCGTTGTAATTTATATAAAAAAATATACATATTTGGGACCTGTTATGTTTTACGACTCCGTCAGTTTTGATTTTTTTTTGTTTTGTTTTTTTCAATATATTGCTAGCATGTGATACTAACAATGAATTTAAGTGGTGACGAACATTATTCAAAAATATATAGGACCTCTTTGTTTTCTAACTCCGTCAGTTTTTTTTTCCTTTATTTTAATATATTGCTAGTATATGATACTAACAATGAATTTAAGTGGTAACGGACATGATTCAAAAGTTCGAAATATTTTAAATAATTATTTAAAAATCACTTATATTAAATATTTTTTCAAAAATGAAACATTTTCGGATAATTACGTATATATATACATACATGCTTTATGTACAGTCGTTTTATGATTTAAAACTAACGAATGTCCTAGAATAGACCTCATAGATATCAGGAGTCGGGGTCTCGGCCTCTAGGTGAACGACGGGGGGGTACTTCGTCCCCCCTCTGTCCCCCATCGGCTCGAGCCCCTTAAAAACATATTATTTGAGAATTTTTTTTGTACTTTTTTTTTGCAAAATAAAACACAAAAAAGAAGAATTAATATTAATTTTATGCACCGGTGTTTGCCGGGTTTCGAAAATTTTTATTTTAAAAAATATTTAATATAAATTAGTGATTTTTAAAAAATTATTTAAAATATTTTTGAACTTTTGAATCATGTCGTTTACCCACTTAAATTCAATTGTTTTATGTATAAAAAAACAGCAATAATATTTAAACAAAAAAAAAAAAAAAATTCTGACGGAGCCATAAAAATAACAGGTCCCTAATTTATTTTTGAGTCATGTCGTCACCACTTAAATTCCTTGTTAGTATATATACTAGCAATAAAAAAAAAATAAAAAAAACTGACGGAGTCGTAAACATTAAGTAAGGGTGCTCCCATAGTTTGTGATATAAAACTCGGTAGTGAGTTGGTAATGATCCTATTTTGTTTGAGTATGTTTTGACCAATATGAGATATATGTAAGATATTAAGTCTACTTACAGGGTGAATTTTCAGACTGAGGGCTTGTCGGTACACGGTTATTGGTTTTGGCAAGCAGCAAAAGTATCTGCTAAGGTCAAAGCCTAATTATTTAAGTCTGATAGGCTTAATGTCATTATTAATATTGTTAGGGTTGACGTAGTTATTTATTGTAGGTAGTTTATTATTATTATTATTATTTATTTATTAATTTATTATTATTAATTATTAATTATTATTATTATTATTAATTATTATTATTATTATTTTTTGCAATCTTTAATGAATATTTGTGAAAAATTTATGATGAGCTTTTTCTTGTTCCGACCGTCCCGTTCCTTGTGTTAATATAAGTAAATATAAAAAATAGTATATTATATATATATTATATATATATATATATAATATATATATATATATATATATATATTATATATATATATATTATATATATATATATATATATATATATATATATATATATCATATATCACTTACAATGGGCTAGGCCAGGATTCATTTTAAGGGTAGGCCAACAGGTTGAGTGATATATATATATATATTATAATATATATATTATTATTATTATATATATATATATTATATATATATATATATATATATATATATATGTATATATATTATATATATATATATATCTTTCAATTCGTTTTTATCACTTTCTATTGGAGGTTTAATCAGGGGCCTGTAACACAACGGCTATAAGTAATACAGTTGTACGATTTTTTGTTACACTTGTATATTTTCTGTAACACAAGAATGCAACTTGAAATTGTAGCTACAGTGTAATCAAGCTCTTGTAGACCATTCCGTAATACACACCATTAAAACTTGTAGGTTTTCGTGTTACAGAAAGAAGACGAAAGACCAAAACTTTATAGCATATTTGTACAATTTCTTAGAAACGTGGTTAGAAATTTTTTTTGCCGCTGCCATATACAATAAATCTTTTCTTTTTATTGTAATTTTCTATATTTCTTAGATAACTTTATTTCTTTTTATTTTATTTTCAACACTATATCAAAATTTGGTGAAATGTGGATGTTCGCAAATGATGATAATGATGGTGATGGTGAAAGACGACAGTACAATTATTTGCCAAGGAACCATTTTGAAGGAATTAGTGACTTTCAGTTTAAGGAAAAATTTAGGCTAAATAGATTACAATTTCAGAACGTTTTGACTGAAATTGGCGAAGCTCTTGAAAATAAAACTAATAGGGTTTACAGTTTATTAGCTGAGCAAAAATTGAAAATCGCATTACACTGGCTTGGGAATGGAAGCCAATATCATGGAATATCAGATATGCATGGGGTATCAAAAATGACTGTAGCTAGATGTGTACATGAAGTTGTAGATGCAGTTAATGAAATTTTATTTGATACAGTTAGTTGTAAGTTGGCCACAAAATATTTTTGACATCACTCAAAGGTTCCATGCCATAGCTGGATTTCCACAGGTTTGTGGTGTTGTTGATGGTATTTTAATTAACATAGATGCTCCAGCAAATAATGAACCTGCTTTTGTTGATAGACATCATAATCACTCAATAAATTGTATGGCTGTATGTGGGCCTGACATGAGATTCTACTATATAAGTAGTAACTGGCCATCAAAAATTCAATCATGCAGGCCTTTATCTCTTAAAGGTAAGTAAGTCATGGGTTCCGGAAGATGGGTGGATGCCATATCCTGAAGGGGTTATCCTTGGTGATTCAGCTTACCCATTGAAACAATGGCTAATTCCCCCTAGGTACAATAACCCAGAGGACATTGCTTACAGACGATTTAACAATGCACATAAACGCACAAGGCGTTGACTTCAGCCAATACTGAACGAAACACATTAAAAACTCTTTAGGAAAAAAATGTAAGTTCATAATACGTTAGTAATTACTAATTATTGCTTCATTATCTAATTATTGAAAGTTTTTCTACAAATAAACCATTAAAAACTTCGTCTGGGAAACATATACGTTTCATTTTTTTAATTTCGACAAGATTTAGGGAAGTGCCACCCCCTTCTACGAGCCGCATTATATTTATATATAGTACTATAATAGAAATATGATTATATATAATATATATATATATATATATATATATATATAATATATATATATATATATATATATATATCTATATATATTATTATATTATATATTAATATATATATATATATAAAAAAAAAAAAATATATTTCATTCCAAATAATTTTAATATCTGCAATAATAATAAAAGAAAATTAACAATTATTATTACTATTCCTACATATTTTGAAGACGGTTAACGTTACGATTAACGTTAACTTCCGTTACATTCTTTACCGATAAACGCTTTAATGATTACTCCGTTAATTTTTTTTTGTTAACGATTTTAAGGTATGCATGGCGTTTATACCTTTCTGGATTTAGGTATGGGCGGGTCCTTGTGTATGTATATATTAATTCCATATATATATATATTATATAATATATATATATATATATATATATAATATATATCTATATATATATATATATATTATATATATATATATATATTATATATATATAATATATATATATAATAGGTATAGAAAATTAAATTGATTGATAT
>JABUQX010066488.1:17500-30000 GCA_015478945.1 Trachelipus rathkii
CAAATTTATTCAGTTATTATTAAGGATAAATAAAATACTGATGCTATTTTATTCACTTTATACAAAGGTAAAAAATTTAAAATTAATGATTTCTCAGAGGGTTAAAGTTATACGCGATTTCGCCTATAACGAGGGGACCAGAAACCTAACCCCCGCGTTCTACGAGGGACGACTGTATATATATATATATATATATATATATATATAATATATATATATATATATTATATATAGTATACTATTATATATATATATTATATTAGTATATATTTATATATATATATTATATATTATATATATATATATAGTATCTATATATAATATATATATATATATTATCTAATCTATATATTATATATATATATATATATATATATATATATATATATATATATATATATATATATATATATATAATATATATATATATATATATATATATATATATATATATATATATATATAATGTTTTTCGTTGAATTTTTTGAAACACGTAAAAAACTATTAAAAAGTAAAATTTAAGGTTTTACTTCACGCTTGCCGCGCACCCCTTGGCATTTCGAGATGCACCCCAAGGGGTGCGCGCACCCCAGTTTGAAAACCACTGGGTTAGGCGAATGCATAGTGGTGAGTGTGTCGGGAATCGACCGACTAGCAGACCAAAGAAAAAGATTGAGTTAGTAAAGGAATGCCTGAAGGAAAGGAAAGGAATGAGAGTTTTCACGAGGCGACAAGAAAGACGCATAATAAGAGTGAATGGCGGGGTTTGTGAGGGGGGCAAGCTTGTGGTCCGGGCACAGGGGATGAACCTCACATTGACGAGAAACTACTGCGAGGGTACGCCGCGGTCTTGTGAAACCCTGGGGTAGATTATTATTATTTTTTTGACTGCAACGACCTCTTATATAAGGAAATGGAAGGGATGATAAAGGGGAGTTTTCCTTTCGACTTACGTCATGCTTTTCTGCTTATTGTTCCATTTTCCTTGCCTGTTACTCACCCCTACACTACATCTAGTGGAAAGACAAGGAATCATAAAGAAAATAATAATAATAATAATAATAATAATAATAATAATAATAATAATAATAATAATAATAATAATAATAATAATAATAATAATAATAATAATAATAATAATAATAATAATAATAATATTTTATTTTCTGTTAAGAGGCAGATACTAATAATAATAATATAATAATAATAATAATAATAATAATAATAATAATAATAATAATAATAATAATAATAATAATAATAATAATAATTTTTTAGTTCCTGTACAGGGGCAGATACTGCTCACTTTGAAGAGGCTATACTAGTGTGAAACTAACACTAGGGCCTGCATCTTGACAAAACGAAATATACCATCAATAAAGATTTGCTACAACTTATAGAATAAATTTAGTTCTCGTAAGAACCAAAAAATCACTTCCGAAAGAAAGAGAGGATGGTCAGCGAGAATGTAGGAAATCTGATTTTCATAGGGAATGAATCCTACAGCAGGAAAGTACCTACGACGTGGTGATGCCAGTGCGGGACATTCAATCAGGAGATGGTGGACAGAGAGAGAGAGGTATATGGACTTGGCAAAATGGACAAGATGAGAGAGTTTCCCTTCGACACGAAGTACCCGTGAGTCAAATTAGTGTGGCCGATTCTGAGTCGTGTCAGTGTAACCTCCCGTTGTCGGCACAAGCGAACAGGGAGAGACAAACTTTTCATGAGGGGTTTCACGGAACGGGGTTTAGCACCCCGCAGACCTTCACAACAACAGTGTTGCCAAGAGGTCGGGCTCCACTCCTCAGCCTTTTCTCTCCATCTGATTCCACTTCCAACATTATCCCTATCCACATAGAGACAATTGTCTGAAGAAGACCATCTTCATAGCACTCATAGCATGACCACCATCCCTCAATGGAATTGTCATGACTACTACTACTCTAATTTTGAAGAACTTGTTCAACTAATAAACATATGTACACCAAAGTGTATATGCTTTCAGGAACTTTAACTATGTCATCGCGATTTCTTCAAACCGTCGGAATACAAATCGCCGTAACTTCTATAGAATGAGACGACAATGATAGGGGAGGATCAGGAATTCTCACTCATAAGCCTGTCTCATATTATCAAGTCCCTCTTGGAACTAGACTTCAAGCAGTGGCATCTCGAATCCATCTGTCCACCGATCTCACTGTCTGTTCGATCCACTTGGCTCCGAGTAGTGGTTTTACTAATGCCAACTTAAGCGACCTTTTCAAGCAGCTCCTCTTAAAGCAGCTCTTCGCGATCGGTTGTCATGGGAGATTTCAACCTTCTTCACCCACTATGGGACGACTCAGTCATCTCGCTTAAGGCGAAGATCCTTGTCGATATCTTAACACTCTTTTCCCTGGGATGCCTCAACACTCACTGTACTCCCCACATATGAACGTTTAGATACACACTATTCTTCCTGTGTAGATATTTTCCATTTGATCCCAATCTCCTATGAATCGCTTCACAAGGTCCCGCTTTGGTTACTTATACGGCAGTGACATTGCCCGATAGCCTTACATGAAATCACAACAAGCCCAATTTTAAAACCACATTCCAGCTGGCTTTATGATCGAGAGGAGTGGGCATCTTTTCATTAGGCTATAACTGTCCCACTTTCTCCATTCAATAATCGGTTTCCGACCATTGACACGGCCTTTAACTTCCAGCAAGTTATCTTCACAACAATAGAACCTTGCCTCCTGGGATCTTCGGCAGGTAGGCGTTCGGCAACCCCTTGGTGGTCCCAAGAGTGAGCACACACTAGCCGGAAGAAAACGTACACTTTATAGGCAATACAAACGGACCAGCACCAACCCAACATGATTATTCTTAAAGCAGCTGCTATATACGCTACGAGATCTCGTCGAATCAATAGCAAAACAGTTAAATAATACTTTCAAACTTATATTCCGACTCTAGCTAACTCCATAACTTTCCATTCTTTAAAGTGGAAAGTTGTACAGAAATATCTCGCCGCTCTAACAACTCTCTACCCACAGTCCTCCGTTCTGGGCCTGATATAGCCGATACAATCTCTGCTCCAGCAGCTGTTGCAGATGCATTAAGTTATAGTTTTGCTAGCCACTGAACCTTTTCCCGCTATCCTAAAGCTAACACTGCACCCCCCCCCCCTTCCAGACTTTTCAACAGCGAAAGAAGATAACATTTATAACCGTCTTTTAACATTTGCAGAGTATCAAAGAGCACTGGCGAATAGCATAGGCGGTACCCCTAGCTTAGACATAATTTCGCACATAATGCTCCGTCACATTCATTCTTCTGCATCAGCGTTCTTGCTGGATCTGCATAATAGAATCTGGATAGAATTCTTTTTTTTTAATCCATTTGGACTACAGCTTTTGAAAATCTTATTTCCAAACTTGAAGAGATTCGAAGTTGTCGGGCAACCAAAAACCAATTTCGCTAACCTGTCATGTTGGAAAATTAATTGATGAAAATTAATGTTGTGTAGAGTCGTCAGGGGTTTTCAAACTTCCAGTTTGTCTTCCGCAAAAATCGTTCGACCGCGGATCCCTTGATCCACGTAAAGTTGCAGGTCCTGATAGCAGGATTCTGAAGGAGAATAGTTGCAGCATTGCAAAGGAACTGTATTTGATTTTTAAGCGATCTATAACATTTGGTGAGTTACCAAAGGATGGGAAAACAGCGCATATGTTTGCCTATTTATAAGAAAAGTAGTAAGGAAGATTTGGGAAATTATAAGACCAGTTAGTCTTAACACTCTCTGGTTGTAAAAGTTACTGAAAGATCATATAGAGAAATATTTGGAAAGTAACAAGATATTGTATAACTCCAAGCATGGTTTTAGAAAAGATAGATTATGTCAGACAAACCTTTTAGAATTTAAGGAATACATACTGCATTGACCGAGGAGATCCAGTGTTGGAACCAATAGCGTTTCTCAGATGCATAAAAGATTTAGACCATGGACTTAAATGTAAGGTTTCTAAGTTTGCAGATGATATCAAGTGTATACCTCAGAAAGGAATAGTAATGGATATATAAAGATTCAAAATGATTTTGATAAACTTCTTGGGTAGGCAGGTAAGTGGCAAATGAATTTTAATAGTAAAAGGCGTAAGGTTCTTCACCTAGGTTACTCGAATAAAAGATTTAACTACGATATGAATGGAGATTGGCTCGTGTCTGTGGATGAAGAAAAAGATGTGTGGTTATAACCAGTAACTTGAAAGTAGCTAATCAACGTTTGGAAGCAAGGAATAAAGCTAATAAGATGATATGTGTAATAAATCGCAATGCCGTTTACAAGAGCAAGAAAGTTATAACAAAACTGTATAATGTTAGGCCAGCATTAGAGTATTGAGACAAGTTTGTGTTCCTCATTTATGGAAAGACATAGACATGCTGGAGTGCAACATAGAGCAACGAGGATGATCTCTGGGTTTGAGGGTAAGAGCTATGAGGCTGAAGGTGTTAGGAATGTTTTCTGTAGAAAAGCGATTTCTCAGAGGGGACATGATACAAGTCTACAAAATATTTAAATCTTTTGATAATACAGACCAATAAATTACCAAGGACGGGGTACCAGCAGGCACAGTAAGAAAATTAAGAAGGCATACCATCTTGACATTAGAAAACATTCATTCAGCAATAGGGTTGTGAATTTTTGGAATGGTTTGCCAAAGAAGGTTGTAGATTGACTCGCTGGCAACACTCGAGAAAGGATTGAGATAGGTATAGGGATGGTTTAGTCATCATACAGTACATTTAGACAAAGCCAAATTGGCGGGGTTTTTAATTAAAGCAGTTAAAAGTTAAACTGCACGTTTGGATTGGTTTGCCGCAGAAGATTGTAGATCGACTCGCTGGCAACACTCGAGAAAGGATTGAGATAGGTATATGGATGATTTAATCATCATACAGTACATTTTGACCAAGCCAAATTGGCGGTTTTTAACTAAAGCAGATAAAGTTAAACTGCACGTAATGACTATTACAAACTTATTAAAGCTTGTAGTATGATTAGCATGTACTTTACCTAGAGTTTTCCATTTTGCTGAAGACTTTGTATATTCTAAGTTACCGATAAGCCCTATGGTGCATTGTCGATTTGCATGAGCACGTTTGGCGATTGGTTCTGTTTAGTTAAGGGGACGTTGCGCGTAGGGTTTCCTAACTTTGGAAGGTAGTAATCATCAATTCCATGATTTTTAGGTTTTAACACTTTCTAGTGTAGAATTTAATGCTCCTTTCCAATGGTGTGGTTATTTTCAAAAGGAAAAAAATTTTTTTTCAAAGTGTAGGGTTTTGGGGGGGGGTGTTCAATTTTGGCAAGTCATGAATGAAAAATCACGATAAACTTTTTATTATTCATGCGATCGGCACGAAACTTTCAGAGCAAGTATTGTTTGGGAAGATACACATTTTGTGTTTAAGAAATTTTGTTATGGAGAACGGATTATGCTTCTGTTGCATGGGAAAATTTTCGAATTTTCAAAAGTTTCCCCATATGCAGCGGCAAACCCCTTGAGTTTACAAAAACATTTATTTTCTAAACAAAATATGGAACCTTGCCTAGTAGTATACATCAAAATTTCGGATTAACAAAAATAAAAAAAATTATGTATAATTATGCTTTAGAAAAAAAAAAAAAAAAAAAAGAACAATTCAAGAACTGGTAAATTGTAACTTATTTAATATTATTAATACATTGAAAACTTTAATAATATTGTAAAGTGTGAACTAGGGATGCCACAAGAGGACCGATATATATCGATATTGATATTTTTTTTCGATAGCATCGAAAAAATATCGATGATATTTTTTCAACCGATATTTCGATATATCGATATTTTTTCCAATATTGAATAAAATTTATATTTTTTTTTTGACTTCTAGAAAATTTTGAGCAATTTTCTTTTTTCATTAAAAAATAACATGTAAGGCAACTGCGGAATGCCCCACAAAGTTAGTGGAATTGCGAATTGCCGACTAAAAAAAAAGTTGCGGGTGCCCACCTCTGCTGATTATTCAAGAAAAGAAGTAGACTCCTATAGCGGAAGAACAATTTTCATGACATGTACCTATTGAGTATTTTACTTTTCAATTAGATATTTATAAAAAGTAATGAAAGTATCCTATATAATACAGGACAATACTAGTTTTGATATTAATGTTAAATCTTTAATTAAATTTTAATTTAATCTGAAATTAGATATGTTTTAAGTTTATATGGGAAGATTTTCTACTTTACTCAAAGCTTTATTTCCTCTGCAAAATCACCTCCACTTCTAATACTGGGCCATGATTAGTTTTTGCTTCCAAAAAATTAATATATAGTAGTATATATATATTATATAAAATAATATATATATATATATTATATATATATAATATATATATATATATATAAATTATATAATATTATAATATAATATAATATATATTATATATATACACTGCCATTTTACAATGCCAAGTATAGATTGAATAAAACAATTGGCCAATAATAATTGTTTTATATTTTTTTTTAAAAAAACTAAATTTAAAACCATCTTGCATCAATTTATCTTCCCCATTTTTTTTTTCACCAAATTTCTTAAACTCGCTAAATCAGCAATATCACGTTAACGCTAATCTCGCGAGCATGGATTTTTTTTTTAAAAGAAGTGACTTACATTGTTACATGTGTTCTAAAGCTGTCTCCTGGAACATCTCTATGTGGCACTTGGTGTTGGGATATAAAATTTGGAAATCTTCTGAAATAAAATTTGATTCGCAGTCAAAGGCCTTTTAATTTCCAATTCCCCCCACAAGCGGAAAACGCGGGGAAAGTGGCGACCTTGCCAGGATTCTATACACTGCCATTTTACAATGCCAAGTATAGATTGAATAAAACAATTGGCCAATAATAATTGTTTTATATTTTTTTTAAAAAAAACTAAATTTAAAACCATCTTGCATCAATTTATCTTCCCCATTTTTTTTTTCACCAAATTTCTTAAACTCGCTAAATCAGCAATATCACGTTAACGCTAATCTCGCGAGCATGGATTTTTTTTTTAAAAGAAGTGACTTACATTGTTACATGTGTTCTAAAGCTGTCTCCTGGAACATCTCTATGTGGCACTTGGTGTTGGGATATAAAATTTGGAAATCTTCTGAAATAAAATTTGATTCGCAGTCAAAGGCCTTTTAATTTCCAATTCCCCCCACAAGCGGAAAACGCGGGGAAAGTGGCGTCCTAACCTTTCTGAAGTTAACTGAAGAAGCTGTGATAGTGGCGACAATTTTTTTTTAGCTTTCGCCTGAAGAGGATACGCAAAACTTATCCGAAGCAAGGATAAAATCGCCTAAAAGAGCCGAAAAGCAAAAACACCAGTGCCACAAAGAGAAAAAGGAGTCAAGAACACACAAAACCGTTCACACACGGTTAACAGGTACTCTCAAATCCATTTTTATTTAAATTTTTAATCAGGATAACTAAATCCTCATATAAATATTTGCTCGCTGGTAGCAAATCATATCAAATTGATTACGCAAAGCACTGGTTTTCCATAAACCAAGTTGGAAAATTTGAACCCACGGTTCATTGGCAGGAAGCAGCATTTGCCGACAACATAGAAAGTTAGGAATAATTCCTACTACCAAAAATAAAAGAGGAAGGAGAAGAATTCCTAAAGAGAAGGCAGACACGGAAATTTTCACTTCTCCATTGTCCCTTTCTAATCAATAGTGGTGTACATACTGTTGATCCGGAAAAATTGACCGCAGTATGTACATCATTATAACTAACATTTTTTTTCCTCACAGCGATGATACTACTAGTGCACCACTAGCACTAGAGAGTATTATCCACTGTTTTTTTCAGAGTAATTTTTTTTAACAAATGTAATGCAATAAGAGTCCCAGTGACTATATCTTTGTTATTTTTAAATTTTTTAAGAGTCCGATTGACTCCAAATTTCTTATTGCATGTACAAGGCCCACAGCCTTTTCATTTTTAATGTTCACTAAATAAAGCCCACGGCTTTCGCATTATATTAATATTTATATATATGTTAACGACACTATCCTCCTGGATAGCGACGTTAAGGTTGTAACAAGGCGTAGGACCTTCCTGATTCTAAACATAAGCAGATAAAAAAAAAAACAATTTCTTTTCATTTTGGAAAAAATTATAAAAGAATCAACACATCGTTGTAAATAACAAGCCCAAAAAGGCTCGAATTTTAAATTTCTCATAATATTAGCGCACAAAAATTTTAAGATTTTGTTTCATATCAAACAAATTACTTAATAACTTTTTTATAAAGGCATTCACCTAAAGGTACCACGTACCCTCATTTTAAATTTTTTTTAAGAATCAAAGAGTCGTAAATAAGCCCAAGGAGGTTCGAATTTTAATAATTTATAGCACTAGTGCACGAAATTTTAGGTGGTTTCAATTCAAACAAATCACTTTAATAACCTTTTTTATAAAGGCATTCACATAAAGGTACCACGTACCCTCATTTAAATTTTTTTTAAAAGAATCAAAGCGTCATTGTAATTAAGGCCAAGGAAGCTCGAATTTTAATATTTTATAGCACTAGCACACAAAATTTTAGATGGTTTCAAATCGAATGAATTACTTTAATAAATGAATAAATAATAATAAAATTTTAAAGGAAAGCTATTTTGAAAAAAAAATTTTCGAATAAAAGCAAACTATTTCCGCAAAAGATAGTTTTTTGTTTTTTCGCAATAATTTCTCTCCTAAGTCTATTTCAAACAAAGGACAGCATCTGCTTTTCCAAACGTTCGCATAAGCCACCCTAGGCAACTCAACCCGTTTTCCTATTATACCTACCTCACTCCTTGGTACTCGTTTGAACTATTCATTAATAAATCACAACCATTTAAATTTATATATACCGTATATATATATTATTTTTTTATATTCTTTTTGGCTCAAATTTAACATTAATCGCAAATAATAAGTGATGCAAGCTTTATATTCTCTAAATCTGGGCACCTCTGCCCCACTGAAAGAGCATGGGAGAGCCGTATATGGCAAAGAAAATGGTTTTCAATTACAAATGAGACGAATTATCAGATCTTGCAAGAACCCACGGTTCCAACAACCATTTCATCGCAATGGTTCCATTCCTAGATTTTTGGCCCACAAGCCACAGCATAGTTCTCAGCCCCCCTATCATAATAAGCGACAAAGGCAATGCCAAACTTCTTCTTTCAATAGAACCCATCACAGAGGGTTCAAGTCATTGTTCACTCATTTTGCTTCCAAAGAAGAATTAGTGGACAACTGGAGAAAACCTTCCTTCCTCAGTAGAGGAACTCGCCAAAATTTTTCTCCCCCATACCAAGATGGGAACATTCGCAGCAACAGAGAAACTCATCCAAATCGAACCTCTAATAGGTCCACAACTCATCCCCACAGTGGGACTCTCACTTTTCGCAGCTCAGCAGCTGAAACTTTAGTAAACAACCATTCTAATGTATACTATAGACCAACTCATTATAATGTTAAAGACAATGATTCTAAAACTAATTTGCATACATATAATAATGTTACTGGTAACGATTCCCCATTGGAGTCTAATTATAAAAAGCAATGGGCTCCAAACTCTAACTCGCTTTCTTTTGGAGTTAAGGGCACTCTGGGTGACGATATGTTATCATCAGAGGGTGCTATCAGGTTCAAAGGTAACATTAACAGGATCAATTTGCAAAAGCGAAATGTAAAGACATATACAAGAAACAGAACTGAAGTTAGAATAGAAATATTAGATTTCCAAAATGGTGAAGCAAATGCCGATTCAGAGGTTAGAAGAATTGGTAGTGAAAACCGGACAGAGTTCCAAAATGGCAAAGCACATGCCGAGGTTTTACTTATCGATAGGGAGCCTGTTGACCAACTCAATCATATTCCTGGTCATTCTACTAATCTTCGCAATACACAAATTTTTTCTAACTCCCAGCAAATGTATTCTGTTCCTTCGGTTCATCCTAAAGAACCAAGTTTATTGCCACGCAAACTTCAGGACTGTTCTGTTAAGCTTCAACACAATCCTGAAACATTTTCAAAGCTCATTAGAAATTTAAGTTATTCTCCTCCGCTAACAAATTTTCGGCAGCTTCTTTCTAATACTTTCCTTGAAGAAGCAGTTCTCGAACCGCAGCACAATTCTCAGGGAACTCTCCCTAAACCCTCTAAGAATTTTTCTCAACATTCAGTTCTCTTTAATGAAGCAATTTTGTTGCCTCCGCAACCAAAAATTCCACAACCTTTCTCTAACAAATGTAATTATCACAAGCAATCGTCCAAAGTGCTCTCGCGAAACACAGCTTTACTAACTCCTGCTCAAACTTCCTATGAATCATCTCATTTTTCTAATCTCCCCAAATATCAATCTTCTATTCTCACTCTAAACTCAAATCTAAGCCCATCGCATGACCCTAAATCTTCCTTTCTCTCGAAAGAACAAAATCCTTCCTTTAAACAGGGCACAAATAGTTCTCGCAAGGTGCCAACGATTTGTACTAATGTGAGAGACTGTCTCAATGCACACTTTGAAACATTTCCCCCCAATGTTTAAATTTGTTCAGAATAAGATGATAATAAAAAATTGTTACCATTACCAAGATCATAAACCAATAATAATGTAATCATAACAAAAATATATAATTTAAGAAAATATTTTATTTCGTAAAATGGGAAACCTCCATAAAAAGATTTGTACTCCCAATGTTGTTATATTAAACAGGTGTTCTCTTTTAAATATTTGTCACGGTTCCATGAATTCAAATGCATCTCTCAATGAAACTAATGAGCACCTCGCTCTAAATACAAATTTTGAAGGAAAATTTAAAAATTACGTGAATTTTAATAACACAGGTAACTTGGATAATCACAATCACATAGCTGTAGATAAAATAAAGCAAAATGCTCATAGTATAGAGGAAGATAAGAAACTTTACAACTCTTTTCTCGCTTCGCAACTAGTACCTATTCCTACCTCCTCGCATGATCTAATGACATCTTCTCCAACACTATACCGTAGGAGCATTCTCAACCCATTTACTAAATCTGCAACGCTCACCTCTCAGTTAGTAGATAACACTAACAATAATTTTGCTCTCTCAGCATCTACGATGTCAATTATATATAGTATGAACCTTCACAATCCTTACCTTCCTATACCATCGCTTCACCCTTCCAAACAAGCTTCGTTTTGCCATCTGGCTCACTCTTAAGCACTCTTATAAGCAAGTTATCTCAACCTGGTTTAATTTTCAAGCAAGTTCGCCAAACATTAATCCACTCAATTACAAAGATTATCTCCATATTAAGTTTGCTCGCTTCTCAAAAGTTACTCATTTGAGGCTTATCCACACCTTGGATGGATTCACATCAGGTTTATTTACTCTAAAAAGGGGCTGATTCTTCACCCCATATGCATTGCATACTTGTTTCCGCTAAAAGACAAGTTCTTTTTTTTTTCTTCCAAAAGCTGTTTACTCACAAAGTTCTCATTGCATACTTGTTTACGCCAAAAGACAAGGTATTTCCGCAAATTTATTAAATATACTCCAAACCTGCATAACCCAGCTGTGGAAAAGATTGCAAGAAAAAACCAGGCATTCTACTCCACACCCTTCACAAAAAAATACTTCAATTTTCCACGACAGGAGCTCCTCATACATTTCGCTCATTTTGCATTCTCCCTAAGCCAACGGCACGATTTACTGAAACTTTTGGCCGTGAGTCATTCGCCTTTTAAAATACTCTCCTTAACAGCATAGAAGCGTTATAACAACTTCATGATTTATTTTACGCAACGCATCTTTTATCAAAATACTAATGCAAATCGCATCGTTCCGCTTTAACACTAAAGCTTTCTGCGCTAAAATCAAATTTGAAAAAAAAAATACTTGAAAAAATTTCACATTTTTAAAACTGATTTTGATTTAAGTAAACAAACTATTTTCCATTAAGCAACCGCTTTTCTATAGAAGCAACATCAACGCAAATTGCATCATTTCGGTTTCACAATAAAACCATATCTCCAAAACACAGGGTTTACTCTAAACACTTAGAATTTTTTTCACATAACGCTTATCCATTAAATAATAGTGACTTTCCATTATCCAATTACCTTTCACAAAGGTAATTCACCACTCTTATGGATAACAGGTTCCAAATTTTCCACTAACATTTTCTCTAAACAAAGTTTTTAACAAAACTAGAATTTTTTTTCCTCCTTTACATGCTAAGCACACTTTTAAAAGCACATAATAAGAGTTTTAAATATAATTTTTTAAACCATCACACAAGGTAATTCACCACAATAAAAATCACACGCATGGCAAGTATATCACTGAAACAAAACACATTTGAATGCACTTCTCAAACACACCACTAACCGCATGTTCAAACAAACAACTAAAGGCCCCATCATATCACAAAG
>JABUQX010066489.1:10000-17500 GCA_015478945.1 Trachelipus rathkii
CTTCGAATGAAAAGGGGTGTTTTAAGGAGAAAGCTTACTCTATGCTGCAAACATTTTCCTGAAAAAGGTGATGATACAGAGTCACCTACCCTCATCGACCCTGTTGTTATCAAAACAATTTTCGACAAGGTGACCTCGATTATCTCGGACATTAAAGCTCAAGATACTCTGATCGAAAACCTATTAATAGGGGCTGAGTACACCAAGTTCGACCAATCGCTTCTAGACGAAGAGATTTCCGCTACTGATGCTTACCACATAAAAGTGGCTCAAGCTCTTCAACTGTTAAGAGTCGAATATGGATATGAAATCGAGTCTCGAAGATCTTCTGATGCCCTTTCTGATAATGAGAGAGCAGCTTCAAATTCGAACAAAACATGCTGTGAACACTCCAAGTCTTTTCCCATGCAGCCTTTTAGCCTGAAGATCCCAGCCCTAAAATGCGGAGATTTTTCAGGCGAGAAGGACAAGCACTCCTTTCGTTCCTTCCTGCAGGAGTTCAATAATGTGTATGGGGGGAGGAGGGACTTGTCACAAGCTGTTAAGTTGCAGTATCTCAAGTCCCATTTAAAGGGATATGCTCTCAGAGACATTGAGCATTTGACGGGTACAGATGAGAACTATGAAGTTGCCTTGTCCATTTTAAAAGAACATTATTTGGACAAGGCCTTCATTATTGATTCTATTTTCCATGAACTGGACTCATCTCCGCCTCTGGACGGGAAGCAACTTGAAACGGTCAGATCCTTTATTTTAAAGGTTCGGGCTCATCTAAAAGAACTCAAGGAGCTCGGGGTTGACCTCTTCCCAGAGGATAGTTCTGGCTGCAAATTAATCAGCCATATATTAGTAGATAAACTTCCTCTCTCATTTTTAAGAGAGTTGAAGCTGGCGACTAAGGAACAATATCCGTCAATTAATCTGATTTTTAAGGAGCATAATCAGATAATTCAATCAATGCTGAGGTTTCGCACCTCTCAGACCTCAACTTCATTCTCATCAACTAAATCATCTTCTTCCAAAGGGAACTTCAAAAGGGAGAAGAGGATACCTTCTGATCAGAGGAGTCATACTTTCAACAATTCAAAAGGTAGTGGCTCTCTAAAAAGAACTACTTTCTCTTCTGAACCTCAATCAAATTCTAATTCAAATTCGAATCAATCTTCAAAGGAAGTCAAGTGTAAGCTGTGCAATGGAGACCATTACCTCTCTGACTGCACGGTTTACGTAAACCCTAAATCAAAAAGGGACAGATGTGTGGCATTAAACATGTGCTGTAACTGTTCCAGCATAAAGCACATGGCAGATACATGCCCAGCTAAAACACTCAATTTAAAGTATCCTTGCTATAAATGTAAGAGCCGAAAACATCTAGCCGCTCTCTGTTCCGCTGGAACCACTAATCAAAACAGGGAGCATTCTCGTCAAGAAAATGCTGATGAAGGAAATAAAGCTGATGTTAATCATCTTTGTATTAATACTGGGCAATCATCAGCTTCACATATTCTGCCTACAATAACCATAATAGCAAGGCACAAAAACAAATCAGTTCCTATTCGCTCTCTTATAGATTTGGGATCACAGAGAACATATGCTGGCCCTAAATTGCTTACTAAACTCGGAATCAACTGTGAGCAATTACCTATAATCAGAAATCCAATAAAAACATTTATCGGAGAAGAAGAACGTACATCGTACCTAGTCGACCTAGATATAAATTGCTGCTGCAATTCCTTCTTTAGAACCCCGGTCCTGGTCGACCCTTCTTTGGATGTTGGGTTTGCGGTTAAAGGGTTAGCATCAGCCATTAGTCGCATTTCGTTAAAATATAATGTGGCTGACAAGTCCTTTGTGGGCCCTTATGGGGACTCGGTCGATGACATCGACCTTCTTTTAGGTACTGACACTTTATGTCATATGAAACACTTCCAAATTATCGATTGTTTGGAAGGTAGTGCCATTCAGACTTGCTTTGGGTTGGTTCCTTTCGGCCCAGTGAATTCTTTTCTACTTCCTCATCAACAAGCCTTTCTATACAGAAAGCAGACTTCAACATCAACTCTTGATTTACAATCAAATCAGAAGGATTCATGACTATCCATGTCTGTCTCCTCGCTGCCAAAACACCTATTCCAAGCTTCTCCTAATCTCGTCAACTCGATCATTGACCCTCATCCTACTTACCCGGACGTTCTTAGCATTTCTTCAAATGAAATAAGTGCCGACCTGGGTTTGGAATATCTGTACAGCTTGGAGTCCTTGGGTATTCAGGAGGAGAAGGATTATGGTACCATCGATAAGGAATTTATCTCTAAATTCCACAATGCAATTGAATTTATCGATGGAAAATACCATATTGAAATCCCATGGATCCCAGAATTAGTTGATCAGGTCCCTTCGAATTATCGTATTGCTTTAAGTACGCTTAGACGAGTTAAAAATCGTCTCAGCAATCAAGGTCTTGATAAGGCCTACACTGATGTTTTTAAGGAACAGCTGAGATGTGGCATCATCGAAATCATCTCTGTTGATCCGAAGGAGTTCGATCGTTACATATGGATTCCCCACAGGCCTGTAATAAAAATGGCTGATCAGGTTTCAACGAAAATCAGGCCTGTGTTCATTGTAGCCTTAGAACAAAAGGCGCTCCTTCTCTTAATCAAGCCTGTTATCCAGGCATCGACTTGTTGGTTCCTTTACTTCGTCTCCTTCTTTCCTTTAGGACCAACAAATATGTGGTTGTCGCTGACATCTCGAAAGCCTTTCTTCAAATCTATCTTAAACTTGAAAGCGATCGTAACAAGTTTTGTTTCTTCTGGGAAGAAGATGGCAGACTTGTTACTTATAGGTACGCGACAATCATTTTTGGCCTTGCGGTATCCCCTTTTATCTTAGGAGCCGTAATAAGACATCATATTAAAAGCAAATATTCATTCGATCTGGTATCTCGGCTTCTGGTCAATAACTTGTATGTGGATAATTTTATCTACACTCATTCATCCCCTGATGTTTTGAGAGACATCTATTCAGCCTCAGTAGAAAGGATGAAGGAGGGTGGGTTCAACTTGTGTTCCTGGAACACCAACCACCCTGATCTAAAAGCTCAAATCAAAGACGATCAGATGCTTTCCTCTCATAATTGTGATGAGGAAAAAGTCTTGGGGTATCTTTATCATCCCGAAAATGATACCCTTAGATTAGCAGACTTTGACCTTACCTCAGTCGAATCAAAACGAGATCTTCTCTCCCAAGTAAACAAAATCTTTGATCCTCTTTCTTTTTTTCCTTCCTGTAACTTTAAGGGGACGTCTGTTGATGAGGCGGACATGGGAGAAAGAAATGAGTTGGGATGACTCCATTGACCAAGATATAAAAGAAGATTGGGAGAAACTTCGTGCTGATCTCGACGATCTCAAAAACTTATCTTTTCAACGCTTCTGCTTTGAAGCATCAGCAAATTCAACTCTCAACATCTTTTGTGACGCAAGTTCACAATGTTATGGGTTCGCAGTTTACGTCACCGGTTCAGAAACTGTCCCGTCACTATTGTGGGCAAAATCTAAGGTGGCTCCTCTCAGGGGAAAAACACTTCCTTGTCTCGAGCTATTATCAGTCTATTTGGCTCTTAAGTGCCTTCCACAAATATTGACGGGATTAACAGAGGTGGAATTCAAGGCTGTCAACATCTTCTCGGATTCCCAGATCGTCCTAGCATGGGTAGCGGGAGGAGGTAGCAAAACAAAGCAAATTTTTGTCAAAAATAGAATCCAAGATATCAAAAGCATGGTCTCCTCCATGAGAGATGACAATTTACTGCCTATCTCTTTTCACTACGTTAAAACGGATGAAAACCCTGCCGACTTGATAACTCAAGGATTATCACATCGAGAGTTTGTCAAAAAACTAAACCTTTGGAAATTTGGTCCGAACTGGCTCCGCTACGATCAGGTTTACTGGCCCAATTTCAGCAGTTCGGGGGGAGGATTGGTGGACCCTTCTTCAACATTTATGGTCATACAGGCCCCACCTCCTCCTATCATCAACATTTCACGATATTCTTCTTTGTCAACATTGTTAAGAGTATGTTCTCTTCTTTTCAAATTCGGTGTATCAACTCTTTCCTCAATCGAATGTGACAGAAAAGCTAGACTTTTCTTGTTAAAAGTTATGCAGCAGGAAAGTTTTTCTGTTGAACTTCGGTTTCTTAATGATGTCAAGTCGAACCCTGCTTCTGCTAAAGCACCACCTGATTTGGTTTCTCGTCTCAACCTCTTTTTAGATGACTCAGGGCTCATCAGAAGTAAGGGCCGTCTATCTCGTACTAATTATTATTGTTTTGAGGTGGTGAATCCTGTAGTTCTTAGTAAATCACATCATCTGACCTTTCTCATCATTAAAGATGCGCATGTTGCCTGTAAACACCTTGGCATTCAGGCAACCCTTACATGTATTCGCTTAAAAGGTTATTGGATTACATCAGCTCGACACACGATAAGAAAAATACTGTCGGAATGTGTAATTTGCACAAAGTACAACAGCTTTTCCTTTCAATATCCAAAGTTCACGAATTTCACAAAAGCTCAAGTTAACTTTTATCGTCCTTTCACTAGTGTAGGTGTTGACTACACTAAACATTTCTTTGTCAAAGTCAAAGGTTCAAATCAACCACAAAAAATGTACATATTGTTGTACACTTGTCTCAACATTCGTTGTGTGTATTTAGATTTGATCCCTGACATGTCTGCAAAATCATTTGTGCAATCGTTCAAGCGTTTTGTCACTAGGTTTGGAGTTCCAAATTTCTTTTATAGTGACAATGCCCGTTCCTTTAATAGAAGCGCGGATGCTCTTGAACAATTCGTTGTTTCGGAAACAGGTTCCGAGTTTCTGCGTCAAAATCAAATTAAACATATCCGAATTCCTTTGTATAGCCCTTGGATGGGAAGTATGTGGGAAAGATCAATCCGGACTGTCAAAAACTGCCTCTACAAGACAGTAGGGCGTAAAAACTTGGAATATTTTGATTTTATCACTATCCTGGCGGATATCGCCGACGCCATTAACTCGAGACCTCTAACTTACACCTCTTCGGACAACGATATTGTACCTTTAACACCGAATTGTTTTTTAAAACCTTTGGCTAATACAAGTCTCATATTAACTGATCCTACTTCTTCCAATTCACCTTCAAGAGAGGAACTTATTCAGTCCCTCAAGAGATCTTCGGAGATGTTCGAGGACTTTAGAACTCGATGGTATACCGAATACCTCTTAAGCCTGAGAGAAGTAGGAAGAGATCTGTATCAGGTCGCATGGAAGAATAAAGTAAAGGTGGGGGACGTTGTACTTATTAAAAGTCCTGTAAAGGAGCGCCCATATTGGCAAATGGGCATAATCCAAACGCTCATATATGGAGATGATGGTAAGGTTCGTTCAGTTAAAGTCCGTACCCCAGGAAGGCTAATAAATGTGTATCCTATTAAACATTTATTCCCTCTGGAATTATCTTTGACTCATAGTGGGAATCGGAATAACTCGTTAGGAACTGATGCCCCTTCTACTACGATGGTTCCTTTACCATCTTCTTCTCAGGCAACCAGTCCTAGTGTAATCCCAACCGTAACCAATGATAATTCCACAACAAATCAACAATCTCGTCCTAAAAGAAAAGCGGCGGTCGTGGCGCGATCTAAATTTCTCAATGTCGGTATCGATTCGGAATCGGAATCAGAAGAATCCTCAGATTCTGATGATTAGTATCATTATTTCGGATAATTTAATAAAGATTTTTTTTCTTTTTTTATTATGGCACAAATTCGTCGTAATTTATGCCATCGCCCCCGCCCAGGATATTAAAATTTAATCTTTAGTATCTCAAATATTAAGTCACACTCTCACTTTCAATTATTTGTCAAATGTTCAAAATGGTAATTACTGAATTAATGCTAATTGCGTTTTTCATTATTCATTTGTTTTTCGCTATAAATGGAGAAATGTTTCCTTTTGAATTGAAAGGAACAAAAATAACAAAATTCCACTCGGTAAAAAATTTGCTTCAATCAAGGTCTTTTGCCTTTTTGCTTCGTGTCGAAAATACCGTCTGTGAATCTGTTCTTTTGCTTTTTACTTTCGTGTGTGAATATACCGAATACCATTTGTGAATCTCCGTTTTTGCCTTTTTGATTTCGTGAATATCGTTAAAGAAGTCTTTAATTTCATGATCAAAATTATGTTATGGCTTTTCAAGTTTTAACTATTCAAATAAAATTGTGATTTAAACTGTGTGGTTTCGTATCAAGACCTACGTAGGTGAAGAGAAGTTTACCCAGTAACTAACTGTTGATTGAAAGAAACGTATTTCAATATAACTGTGGAAAAGAACAATTT
Organism: Trachelipus rathkii; assembly: GCA_015478945.1. NCBI lineage: Eukaryota > Metazoa > Arthropoda > Malacostraca > Isopoda > Trachelipodidae > Trachelipus > Trachelipus rathkii. Next base: position 16,388 of record JABUQX010066489.1, read on the forward strand.
TCCAATCAATTAACCGCTTGCCGTTACCTATCTACTGATTTTACTCAAGTAAGTTGTTTTTTGTTTCTTTTCATATTTTTTAAGGGTGCATTTCTCCATCTGCGTAATATCAAGTAAATTTAAATTTATCACAGTTTAAGTTACTTTTAAACTACCTATGCATAAAAATGTGTATTTGACTCATCTTAAAATTAACGAGGAGAGTACATAATTTTTATAGTTTGGAAAATTGTTTCTTACAAATTTTGCAATTTAGTAAAATAATTTCTTTATAGTAGGGTAAATATATATATATATATATACTATATACTATATATATATATATATATATTGTTAGGAAAAGGGATGGCGTATATATATTATATAATTTATTATCTATAAAAATAGTATTTCTATTTATACATATATATATATATATATATATATATATATATATATATATATTATATATATATATCTATTATATATATTATATATATATATATACTATATATTTATAAAGCGCATGTACCAGCTGTTATCGATACTGTATAAAGTATCACAATAGAATTTTTTGAAGAAATTTAAATTCATATTGTTAAACACAATGTCAGCGAAGGAAAAGTTAAATGCTTAGCTTATGCATTCCATTTAGGTAACCCATTCTCTAATATTTAAATCAAATGCTCTTAAATTTTGATGAAGAAACAGGAAGCTGATCAGCTAGTGTTGGAGAAAGACGATTCCTTTTACTGCTAGACATTCTCTCGCAAATACACGTAAAAGCAGCAGAAAGATTTATCTGCCTATGTGAAGGAAGGGAAGATGCAATTCAGAATAAAGAGTCGAAAACATTTTGCTCTTCTGTACAAAGACAGAAATCAGCATCGCTATTTTCGTTTCCAGAATTGGTGATACAAAATATTTATCCACAGTAGTTTGAATAGTATTTTTCTAATTTGTTGCTGTTTTCCTCTCACTGCTGCTTCTACGTTTGCATTTTAACTTTTGTTCTTCTTTGATCAGTATTCCACTTTGGTTTGATTGTTATCTGAATATTCTTATTTTTCTTCTGACGATTTTTTCTTTGTAGCATGCCATTCAAAGCACTTCCAGAAAATTGAACTATGTTGT
>JABUQX010066489.1:22500-27500 GCA_015478945.1 Trachelipus rathkii
TATATAAATATACCTAAATATAATCAATTTTTTTTTTGTATTTACTATGATTTCAAATTAAAATTGAGGCCAAAATATATTTTTTCCGAGTTTTAAACAAAAATATTCGAAATTTGATATATCAAACAAATTCGGAAAAGGAAATAAATATTATTGTTAAAATATTAATGTATTTATTTATTTATTTAAAGTAAATATCTTTAAGAAAATCAAATATTTTCCGAAATCTCTCTTCAAAATTATTTATTTTTATAATATATACTATATAGTATATATATATATATATATATATATATATATATATATATATATATATATATAATTGATGATAATATATATTATCAATATTATAAATAATAAACATATAGTTACATATATATATACTATATATATATATATAGATATATATATGATATATATATATATATATATATAATATATATATATATATATATATATATATATATATATATATATATATATATATATATTTATATATATATATATATATAATTATACTTTTAGAGAGGAAGCCCTTTGATTCTTTTTTAGTATTATGCTTTACTGTCACTTCATTTTATTACTAAATGTACACAAATTAAAAACATTGTTAAAGACATTTTTTTTTAATGAAATAAATTTTAAAAAGGAAAGCTAATTTTCGGCCCGACACGAGAGACCTCTTCAGGCTAAGGGACTGGATTTCTTTCTTAATCTTCATCAGTTCAAGTGTGTTTCAGATGTCTGCTATTTTCTTCAATGGTGTTGTTGAATATTTTGTGTTTTCAGATATTTCATATTTGTATATAAAAATCTATCTTAACTTCACCGGGATGCTTATTGTAGTTGTTACTATTATAAATGCAAAATGATTCCATGATTTTGCGATGGTTCGTGTTGATTGATATTTCTGATCATCTTTATATTGTTGATTTTGATAGAGTGGCCTTGTGTTACGCCTATGACTTGTTAAAGCTGAATTTATGCTTTCTCCTTGTGCAGGTCATCTTTATGTTGATTTTTTCTTTCTTTGCAATCTATGTTTCACCTATATTATTGTTTTTATTGCCAAGTATTGCAGTTATGGATATATACAGCTTTGGTGGGAGATTTCTTTTCGTTTTGCGGTTTAGAGATGTTTTTTCAAGATGTTATTGATGGATGAGGGTATTATTTTTGGTAATTTTTGTTTTAACGAATATAATGGTAATTGAGGAATTGGTAAAAAGGAGGTGTTGCTATTTTTCGGGGGAAAGGTGCTATAGTACCTCTTTTTTTGCTTTGTTAAATGCTTTTGGGATGAAAAACTCTCAGGATATTAAAGTGATTTGAAAGTATTGTGATGTATTTAGTTTCTTGTGCTAGGAGAGGGGGAGAGCATATATACGAAAGGCACAGAGAAATAGAGATGACAGAACAGCTAATTTTGTGTTTTGGGGAATGATTAGATAGCCAATGTATATAGTTTTGGTGCGAATGGTTGGTTTTCTATTATATTAGTAAATTTGCAAGTGCATTGTTAATCCAGTGTATTAAGGTATCGAGCGAAGGGGATAGAGTTTTTGGAAGGCATTTCTATCGTATACTGAACTGAAGGATGAATAAGAGCTAATATAGTTTTAGGACATTCATTGGAGTTGGTGTTGTGAGGGAGGGAGATAAATAATGAGCTGTTTTAATATATGAAACGGGAAGGCCAATCTCTCATTACAACATAACTTCTTTCATTTTAATGGCAAATATTACAAACAAACTTTCGGCCTGAGTATGGGATCCCCACTATCTCCCATACTCAGTAACATATATATGGAACTAACAGAATTTTATCATATTTTACCTCACCCTTTATTAAACAATAGTTTATGGATTAGATATGTATATGACATTTTTGTCTCCTCCCTCCTTCACAACACCAACCCTAATGATTTCCTAACATATATTAACCTATTCATCCTTCAGTTCGGGTATTATGATAGAAATTCCCTTCCAACAAACTCTATTCCTGTTCTCGATACCTTAAATCAACCATGGCATAACAATTACTTGCAATTTACCATATATAGAAAACCAACATTCGCACCAAACTATATTACATTGGCTATCTAAATCATTCCCCAAACACAAAATTAGCTGTTCTGTCATCTCTATTTCTCCGTGCCTTTCGTATATGCTCTCCCCCTCTTCTATCACAAGAAACTAAATACATCCACAATACTTTCAAATCACTTTACTATCCTGAGTTTTTCATCACAAAAGCATTTAACAAAGCAAAAAAGAGGTACTATAGCACCTTTCCCCCGAAAAAGCATATGTATTTCCTTATATATATAAATATATATATATATATAATATATATATATATAATATATTATATATATATATATATATATATATATATATATATATATGATATATATATATATATATATAATATATATATATATATATATATAAGATTTTTATAGATATATATAATATATATATATATATATATATATATATATATATATATATATATATATATATATATAGTATATATATTATATACTATATATATTTAATACAACTTATTCTGCCACAAGGACAGGGCATAAATTTCAGCTTTTACCAAGTCATAGGGTGTAACACAGGCCACTTCTATCAATATCAGCAATAATAAAGATGATCAGAAAATATCAATCACACCGAAACCATCGCAAAATCATGGAATCCTTTTGCATTTAAAATAGTAACAACTACAGTAAGCATCCCTGGTTGATGTTAAGATAGATTTATACATCTTAAAAACATTCCAAATATTTCAAAACAAACACCATGAAGAAAATAAGCAGACCAACTGAAATACAATTGCGAACTGATGAAGATCAAAAAGAAATCCAGTCCCTTAGCCTGAAGAGTTCTCGCGTGTCGGGCGAGAATTTTAGCTTTCCTTTTAAAATTTATTTCATTTTTTTTTAAAAAAAAAGTGTTTTTTTTACAATGTTTTAAATTTGTGTACATTTAGTAATAAAATGAAGTGACAGTAAAGCATAATACTAAAAAAGAATCCTAGGGCTTCCTCTCTAAAGTAAATATATCACTACGACAAAGTAGTTCTTAAATATATATATATATATAATATTATATACTATATATTATAATATATATAGATATATATATATAATATATATATATATATGATATATATAATATAGTATATAATATATATTATATATGTATATATATATATATATATATATATATATATATTATATATATAATATATATAGTAATATATATATATATAAATATAGAATATATATATATATATATTTATATATTTATATATATTATATATATAATATATATGTATATATATTATATATATATATATATATAATATATATATAATATATATATATATATATATATATATATAATCATATATATATATATATATATATATATATTTAATATATTATATATATATATAATATATACTATATAATATATATGATATATATAATATATATATATATATATATATATATTATATAATATATATACTATATATATATATATATACTAATAGTATATATATAATATTATATATATATATATATATATATATATATATATATATTATATATATAAAATATATTTATATATATAAAAAATATATTTTTAAATATATATTTATATAATATATATATATATATATATATATATATATATATATATATTATATATATATATATATATTTATATATATGTAAATATATATATATATATATATATATATATATATATATATATATATATATATTTAATACAACTTATTCTTCTAGAAAATCAATTATTTTCTAAAAATTTCTTTCGAAAATATTTATTTAATTGAATTAATTAAATGTATTCCTTTTTTATAATTTAAATTATTAATTAATTGAAATTATATTTAATTTTCATCTTAAGTTTTAAGACTTTCAGTGTTTTTGACTTACATTTCTAATTTTAGCTAACCCCGGCCCCGGCCCCGGCCCCGGCCCCGGCCCCGGCCCCGGCCCCGGCCCCGGCCCCGGCCCCGGCCCCGGCCCCGGCCCCGGCCCCGGCCCCGGCCCCGGCCCCGGCAAAATTCCCGCCCCGGTCGGTCCTTACGTCCTCCCATCTGTAAATTTTGCCGTCGACATACCCGCAATCTGTTCGACATATCTTCATTGATTGTCCCCAACTGAACCCTATTCACCGTCTTCATTTACCTACTTTGTTGTTCATAGACCCTTCTAAAAGATTGTCCCATATCTTATCTGAATCTTCCCACTTTATTGGTAATTCTATTTTGTTGTATCTCCAAGAAGCGAATATTCTTTACATATATGATTTTGTTATGTAATATTAGGACTATTTATATATAATGTAAGGTTATAATTTTATTTATTTTTATTTATTTTTTGACTGAATATTCACTTCGCCATTCAAATTTCCCCCAACATTCAAAATATGTACACGCCAGTACCCACCCATGATGTTTATTTTTCAACTCCTGTGTGCCAATTCTTTCATCTATATATATATATATATATATATATATATATATATATATATATAATATATAATATATATATATATATATATATATATATATATATATATATATATAATATATATATATATGATATATATATATTATATATATTTATTATATATATATATATATTTATATATATAATATATATATATTATATAATACTATATATAATATATATATAATATATATATATAGTATATATATTATACTATAATATATATATATATATTTATATATTATATATATATATATATATATATATATATATATATATATTATATCATAATATATATATATATATATATTATATATTTATATTATATATATATATATATATATTATATATATATATATATATATATAAACAACAGACCCTAAATGCCACCTAAACTCTCAAAAACTCCTAGCAACTATCCCTGACAATATTTCAGACATC
>JABUQX010066489.1:40000-70546 GCA_015478945.1 Trachelipus rathkii
AATAATAATAATAATAATAATAATAATAATAATAATAATAATAATAATAATAATAATAATAATAATAATAATAAAATAATAATAATAATAATAATAAAATAATAATAATAATAATAATAATAATAATAATAATAATAATAATAATAATAATAATAATAATAATAATAATAATAATAATAATAATAATAATAATAATAATAATAATAATAATAATAATAATAATAATAATAATAATAAAAACAATAATAATAATAATAATAATAATAATAATAATAATAATAATAATAATAATATAATAATAATAATAATAATAATAATAATAATAATAATAATAATAATAATAATAATAATAATAATAATAATAATAAAAATCATAAAAATAATAATAATATAAAAATAATATTAGATAAAGATTAATAATAATAATAATAATAATAATAATAATAATAAAAACAATAATAATAATAATAATAATAATAATAATAATAATAATAATAATAATAATAATAATAATAATAATAATAATAATAATAATAATAATAATAATAATAATAATAATAATAATAATAATAATAATAATAATAATAATAATAATAATAATCGTCAACACAATTTTCGGAACTAAAAGAAGGTGTTGGTTTAACATGACTTTTTTCATGCTGCATCAGAAAATGTATTACAAAATATCCGTACTATCACATTACAATTTTAAGTTATCACAGTTTAAATTCATGAGCTGTATAATTAAAATACAAATTCATATAAAACCTACAAATTTGCTAGTATTGCTTTAGTTGGGACGTTTATTTCTTTCTGATTTCTTTAATGACTAATACTACAGACCTAACTAGTTATATGCTGCAGTATCATAGCTGATATTAATTTTGCATTATCAACTGAAGCTTGCACAGAGATGTTAATGAGTCATGCATCGTGTCATTCCCTACTATAAGTTCATTTAAGACCTACAAATTTGCTAGTATTGCTTTAGTTGGCACGTTTATTTCTGTCTGATTTCTATAATGACAAATACTACAGATCTAACTAGTTATTTGCTGCAGTATCATAGCTGATATTAATTTTGCATCATCAACCCAAGCTTGTACAGAGATGTTAATGAGTCATGCATCATGTCATTCCCTAGATCAAATTTCCTTCAGGGTGATGTCAGCTCTTATTTTTGTAGCTTCATTGAGTTGTTATGGTGTTTTTATTGGATAATTTTGTTTTATTTTATTTATGTCATAGTAAGAATAAATTATTAACTATTTATAAGAAATTTATTATAGGTCGTTTAAAATTTTTCAATATATTACGATTATGAATAAAAAGCGTGCCAAAATATCATTATGATAATTGCTACTTTTGATTAACAAATTTTACTGATTTTACATCAAGAAACAAAATCAATATTTCGTCCTCATTTACTCACTCAACTAGGAGACTGACACTTCATGGCGATTGTTTATCAATTACAACAGCACCAGTTTATTGGCAATAAATTTCTGACTCTGATGATGTTTCTCCTGACACTACTGCAAAAGTATCAATCAACTACAAGAGATAAATCATATTTGCGTAGAAAAGGGACCAAATCTTAAACCTCACTTCATCTCACAAGCAGAACTCATTGATTTAATTCATGACATGTATTTGTCTAAAAAGCAAACAGAACTGCTAGTTTCACATTAGCAAATGTGAAATTTATAAGACAAACATACTAAAATCTCATTATATAGAAAGAGAAATCAAAATTTAATAATATACTGTACTAAGAGTAGAGTGCTTTAATATGTAAATGCTCTAATGTTAATAAACCGATGTCAGAGTTGGGTATTTCATATGTTGTTGATGATTGTTCTTTGTTTATAGACTCATCCAAAACAAGCTTAATAGCAGTGTTGTTGAAAATAACTTATATGAGCTTTCCTCTATACCAGTAGCTCTTTTTGAAGAAATTAGGAAGGAAAAATATGAAACTTTTTCAAAAATTTTGAAACCTATTATGTATGACGAACACTTATGGCGAATCTGTGGTAACCTGAAAATTATTGGATTTCTCTCGGTTTCCACTGTTGCTTTAAAAATTGTGTTGCTCTTTGTGTTTATGGGATAACCGTACAACTAATCAACATTACTTAGCTAGATAGAGACTGGCCAAAAAAAAAACAATTTTTCCTTCATGGCAGATAAATGTTTAAGATACACTTCTTGTTGAGCTTTACCGAGTTATTTTTTCGCCATTACATGTAAAATCAGGAATTACGAAGAATTTTGTGAAAGAATTTGTTAAAAATAGAAGGGCTCTGAGTATTTTTCTCAAAATTTCTCGTGCTAAATGAAAAAATTGAAAAAATTAACACCCATCGGGCCTCAAATCAAAATATTACTACGTGACCTTATATTTGACAGAAAGTTTAATCAAAAGAATCTATCAACGTGGAAATCCTTCAAAGACTTTGTTCAAGAGTTTTTGGCAACAAAATACTTGAAGATAGATAGGGATGTCATTAGAAAAACTGTTGGTGGACTTCAGAAACTTGTGCTGCAGAATATCATTGAAATTTTATTTTTTAACATTCTCATCTTGACCTCTTCACTCCAAATTTGGATGCTGTAAGCGACGAACAAGGAGAACGGTTCCATCAGGATAAATTACAAATAGAGCAGCACCATCAAGGCAGATGGGATGAATCTATTATGAGTAACTACTGATGTGTTTTGAAAAATAAAAGCTCCTCAGTACATAAAAGGAGAAAGTGATTTCTCAGGTAAGATAGGTACAAATTTAATATGCTTTTAACTACTGAAATGATACAGGTTTATATTTAATATAATTTTTAAATATGTAATGATATTTATTTCAAAGAAACAGATGAAAAGTGATCATATAGATTTCACTGACATAACCTAATTTACATAGAGAACATAGAGTTACAACTATTCCTGTTATTTTTGATAGGTTCAAATTAAAAATTTGAGCGTGATAGAGAAAAGCGAACTTGATTTTCATATTCAGTATAGAACAAAGATTTAAATTTCACCAACTTGTGTTTCAAATAAGAAAATTTATTTTTAATTTGTTGACTTTTATAATGATAAAAGTGGTTAAATATATATATATATAAACAGTATGCAAATAGAATGTGTACAGGTTTTATTATGTGAAGGGGTGTTTAATTGTGCTCTCTGTGAAAGAATGTTTTTATAATTATTATTATTATTATTATTATTATTATTATTATTATTATTATTATTATTAGTTTCAGTAAGTTCAATCGTAAGGTGCTATTTTAAAAGATAAATCTAGTTTTAACTTTTCTTTTTTTAAATTTACTATAATTATTAGGTTCATCAAAGTTATTACTGTTTTTTAACGGGGGAAAAAAGTAAAATAAACTTGTTTAATTATGAACATTGTATAAAATTATTTTTTCTTATTTTAAATTTGTTTTAGTGGTATGCATATTATCTCGATTTCACTCTTTTATTTTATTTATTTATTTATTTCATATTTTGTTGTGATTGTGTGTATGTATGATGGCAGATTTGCGCAAGGACCGCGGGCTTTCTATATATTTTTCCAACGTCAGTGGCGTTTAATACGTCAAAACTCTGAATTCTTGAGCACAGATGTTCACCTATGATATCACTAAAGACTCACATAATTCTTATCGTGCATCCTCTATTGTCCTCTGGTGTTACTTGTAGTGCCTATTACAGAATCAGCTAAGAATCGAATCGTTATGTAACTTGTTTCAGTGTCTCTATATATTGTACTACAGACTATCCTATTACATAATTTACATGTCTCTGAATGGTAAACGTATGTGACTTACTTAGACTTGTCAACTCAATAAAACTCGTTGATAACTTGACCTCAATAACATATTTATCAGATATAACTTCATCAATATTTTTACTAGTTTAGCCTCTGGACTTAAAAATCATTTTACGTCTTCTACTACAATTGTTCACTAATCTTCTGCTTTCTGGCTACTGCTCCTACAATTATTACAACGTACTACGCTCAACGGAACAGCTCCTTTCTCTTGACATGACCTAACACTAACCTCACTTGCCTCAACCGTATGACTACTTAATAACTTACTTACTCTAATCCTTACTACCACATAATAACTTAGAGTATCTTATTACTTTAAAGGTGTAATGTACACATATCTCAAATCAGAAAATTAGGTTTAGGTGTGTGTCATTCAATAATAATATATGACATATACTCATATATGAACTGTAGACTAGTAGAAGGCTCACAATATCATTGGACAAAGCTATTATAACAGTCTATAGCATAAACATCTAATATAGGAATACATAAATAACATATCACATAATATTACTGAGGAATCTGTCTATAATACCTATATCATATCATAATTATTGTAAAATATATTACTTAATTACTTAATAACATAATAATATAAAAGTACCATATCATTCTTTATATTTAGTCTATGTAAATATCGTATAAACTAATAACATAAATAAATAAATAATCATATTCACCTTTGTTAGAAAGTGCATAAAATATCGTCTAGTAAGAGTTTCAGGATCGACAGGAAAAATCAAATTCGGTAGTTATTATTTAAATACATACTTCTCTCCAAGTAGACTAAACTGGACTGTTATTAAATCGTTTCTTCTAGATATATTTTCTATGAGTAACACTTTTAATCAAGGATAGACTACGTGAAATTAATGAGGTGTAGTAAAGCTTTGGTACATTATCGCTGTGTCTACGTCCTTAAGCTTCTAGATTATTTGATATGGAGATGATTCGATGATTGGTTTTGACTCTGAAGATACGCCTCATTTTTGTCTGAAATTATAACAAGGGCAAATAGCATCACATTGTATGCTTTCGCTCATTTGCACAAAAATCTACTGACAAATGTTTGATTCTGTTTATAATACTTGTCCATAAACTGTTCCGACAGACTATTCATTATAGTGCTCTCATCTATTTCTAAAAATCGCATTAAGTTCGGGAATCCGAGTTTGCTCATTGATCTACATCTGGACATTCAAGGTTAGAGGACAGGCGCGAGATCATTGAGAGTTGTAAGATTACTTCTTTCTCAGTTTTCATCAATCTTATGATACACCACTTACTCTCATGTGACTATTTATTATTTAATTTATCAGACCAACTTTGGAAATCCTATAGTATCTAAGTTGTTCATTCCATAAGCTTTTAAGCAATGATATTTTGCAAATGTTCTAAATAAATAATCACCGAAAAACTGTCCATGAGATGGCACTTCCTTGCTCTAGTGTGTTTAATCACCAAACCTTAGCGAGAAAAATACTTCTACTCGCTCTCATGGTATGAGTTGAAAAAAGAGCTCTCAATACTGTCAAGCTAATTTATACTGTATAAATATATAAGATATTCGTTGTATCGTCCTTAGTTCGCCATATAATGATTATTCATGTGTCTCTTGGTTGTGCAATAGAGTATGCTTTTACACATCTATATAAGAGTAAATTCCTGTGTGTAAATCCTGAATAGACATTCGCATTATATTATAGATCCAAACACGGCAACAGGTATTGAAATCTCGAATAATGCCGACTATCAACTAGATCCTTACTCGCAACTTTTAACAGATACAACCATGTATACATAGATACACGTGTATGGAGGCGACTATGATAGTAATGTATTTGAGATATAAGCAATTATCATAAAGCTTTCGCTGAGAATAGTGTATGGAAGAGCTAAAATGTAAGAGAGGGATTCTCAGAGGACCTAACACGACTGGAAAAACTATAACGACAGTCTCATATTTCGAGAAGAAGGGAAAACAGATAGGTGTGGAAGATCGGACCAGCTTCAAATTCATAAGTCTTGAATTCTCTATGGGTACAATTACAGTTCTAATACTGAGCAGATAACTTTCAATCTGTAGTTAGGAGAAATAGATGAGGGAGTCTATATTATATTTCTCAAGATATAATGAATAGATAGTTAAAATGATCCGAGATAGAAAGGTAGTTAAGTATGTAAAACACACTTAAAATTAGCTTGCATACAATACCTCTACCATTGATTACAGAGCATAATCCCAAAGATTGATCTAGCATGTAGAGAAAGTAAGAACGGACTGAAATAATATAGGCTTACTCATATTGTATATTTATTAGTCTGAAGATTATTTGCTAATAAAAACACTCTACTTTCCAACTTCTGCATTTGACTTAATGATGAATTTAGGCCTATACTTACTAAATACTTATATATTCTATCATTCTTTATAATACGATTCTCAGTTCGAGGGCATTTAGGGATAAATCACATATTCTCACGAGGTCTTATGCTGGTGATATATTAACTTATTCATTGATCCGATACGATATTATAATGTTCTCCTTAGGATCAAGTATACGTAGTTGGAAAACTTGCTGTTGTGTAAACGCATTATATTAATACTAAGCATTATATGCACTGGTACTATTGAGCGTTAAATCTGCCGCTAAATGATATACTAGCTCCCTATAAAGATTTTCCTCTTTTGGTTTTAACCTACTTTATTCTAGTTACTTTACTTTATTAGGTGATTAGCTCTTCCCTTAAAATGTTTCTAAGTGTATCGGCTTGTTCGTTGAAGGTATGGAGTAATTCTTTCACTTCTTTTCTTATATTACCTATAATATTATTAAGTTAAAAATATTTACTCACTAATACTAGGGTTATGTTTATCTCCTACTTTTATATCTACATTTTATTATAATAGGATTTTTTCATCTATAGTAAATAATTAATTCCAGCTAATATAATATTGCCATAGATTGATTGTAGTATCTTGCTTTAAATCATTTATTACAAATACATTTATCTATTTATTACTATTATCTTAGAACTTACTATATATATATCTATCGTCTTAATATTTATCCAGTATACATTATTCACAGACTAATGGATGTCTGCAGGGATCTTACTCACAAAGGCAAATGTTTGAGAAAGTGATGATTTATACAAGAAAGCATATTTCGGGTATTAGGCTCGTCTCAGACTTTTTAATGTTGATTTGGTCATATTTATACCCTTTTCATAATATTCATACTCAAAACATATCTAACACATTATATAAATAGCTCTACTTTTGAATTCAACACCATCCACGCTCTCTCAATAATATTATATCCTCACATTTCTCACATCAAAAGATCTTCATCGTACTTCCTGTATGACTAAATAAGTCTAATAAACATTACTTATAGTCCATTAAGCATATAAATACATAAAAATAGAATATATATGGGAATATATCTATATTAATATCAATATAACAATAGGGTTAGTCATAGTAGGTACTTAAACAGAATAACAGGGAATTTCAATGCTTTATGAATATCTGTGTTGAGCTATTTTATTTATACCGCCATTCAAGTTACTTCAGCCTATTACAATTGTCTTATCCGCTTGTAGTGAGAAGTACTTAGCTTTTAAAATATCTAAAAGGGTCTCTGGTTTTCACACTCACGTATTACTATTTATTGTGAGAGTTAAGGGTATCTAGATACTTCAATTATGTCAATAAAGGCTTACTAAATTTCTTACTAATTTATCCAAGCTACAGCTTTGAGATTTTACTATATCTATGCTGGTCCGAGTGTGGAGCTTAATATTAATATTTAATTTTCTATATATATGGTAATATTATTATAATACTAGCAGACGAACTACAGATGGTAGTCTCACGAAAAACTGAACAATCAGACCACAGGGAAGAGAATTCAACATTGATCTCTGCTACAATACTGTTTGACTCAGATTTTTTATCCGAGGTGTGTAAAAAAATTAAAAAAGAAAAGAGGAGTAAACTCTCAAAACTACAATAGCAATGACAGCGGAGAACATACAGGCAATATTTCAGTTTTTTTTGAAATCTATTTGTATAACATTTTGGTTATGGGACATTATGTGTTAATAAAAAGGCCTTTTGCTCGTGTTGTGGTGGTGATCCTTTCTCATGCCGCGCGAGCCGGTACTATATCAGGTCTATTTGAAATATCTCTTTCATCTCCTGCTGTTCCTTAACCACCCCTTAGATTATTTTAATATCCCTCACTTTAACAGCTATACATATATTTATGCCCTATCTCAGCTGTAATTTTCACGCTCTAATATGAGTGTAACGGTTGAGAATTAATACTACTATATGTATACATATCCCTTCTCTTTGACTAATAAGGTGCTCTGTTCTAAGATGAAGTAGGTATTAATGAGTTGCCAACTGGAAAAATAATATAAAACAGCGATATAATATTATACTTACACTATATTATAAAATATAAATCATCACAATGATCAATATAAACCGTGAGTAAATTAAAAGAATTGATGAACATCTATACTAATTACTAATATCTTCTTTCTTATCTATTATTCATCTATTATCTATACATAATAATTATATGTATTTGTAAAGGTAAACTCTTTATTAGAAACCAAACACTTAAAACTGCAAGTGGTGCAGGAGGCATAATGAGGCTACAGAAGCACCTGATCGTATGCTGATCTACTAATTGTCTTGCTTATGGGTTCAAGTTCTTCTCGTATTATTAAATTCCAGGTGGTATTCAGTCATGTGTGAGATTAGCGTACAGGTTCATAGTTTCTCAAATACTCCACTCTAGTTAATCGCGTGAGTGTGTGTAGGCAACCCGCGCAGACATCCCACAAAAATTATACCCTAATAAGAAGCGGGGGTTCCAGTGAGACCTCTCTCTCATCTGATGAGGGGGGGGAAATAGTCTTCAAACTCCTCGTATGTTCAATCATTGCGATTGAGTGACCTGTTGAGACCCGCTTTCTACGACGGATCCAGGTTAGCGTATGTTATATTCCACATGCTCCCTCTGATAATCTAAATGGTGAATAATACATCAAATTTTCTATTATAGTTGAAACTGAAAAACTAAAAAAAAACAAAAATAAGTTATAAAGAACACACCATATATTTAATACTACTGAAATCATTTCAAGATAATTTTTAAAAAGAGCTAATTACGCTTTCTACTCATATTATTAAGACTTACTATAATTATTGTAATTATATTTTTATTCTGACTCATTTTTCTTTAAACGCGCATGAGTTCCAAAAATGTATTCTGTGTTACACTCCAGTGTAAGACTAATTTTGTTTAGTTTTTGATGAAGTATATCGATTATAGTTTTATTTATTTAATTGTTTATTTTTTTTATATTATTTTTCTATATTTTAATATTATATAGCTATTGTGGCGCACTTAAAACAATATACTTTGAAAAATATAATTCACATACAATCTCCTTCATTGTTTTTGAGTATTAATATTGCCATTCTTGGCAGCATAGAAGGCTAAATAAACATCTCAGATATTTCCGTGTGTGCTATGATTTATAAAAATATACTGTGATCAAAAGTTTTTCTCTATATAATATTTATTCTACTATAGTATAAGCTACGTCACATCGTGTAGAGTGCGTATTTTGCATTATATGGCAAGTGTATTTTTTAACGTGAACAGGGTAATTTTTTTTAGTCTTCTAGGACGTCAGATCAACTCCGTCAATTTTATCTCTGCTAAACCACATTAATCACGTTTTATAAAACACGTTCAATTTATAAAATTTAAATTCAGATTGTGTTGAGTTTAGTAATGCCTTAATTATATTTAGAATGGGAATTAAAGGCAGCCGAAACCACCAGAAATATCTGTTATTTTTCTGATTATCTATAAAAATTCGATATGAGAGAGTATTCTAATGTCTGCATACGAGTGAGGGATATTATACACATGTATTGTACTACTGTACGTTCTAAATGTGAGAATAAATTCGGAGTATAAATCTTTCTCAAATGTCTTATTTTGATAAAATCTCCTTATCGAGAGGTAAGATTTCTCCTGCCTGGGAATACAAGTTTCCATAATGAATAAAACTCATATAACTTATATTATTATAACTGACTTTAAGTAGCTTTAATATAAATGATACAAAGATTTGGTCTATCTGATCTTATATAATCTATTTAATAGTAGAATAACGGAATTTTCGATATATTTTATGCTCACCTACTCTATATATCTTAGAGCTAAATGGTTACGATTTTCAAAAACCTAACTATATTTATTGTGCTTTCAAATTGAAGAAACTGTATTTTTTTATTCTACACTCATCTATTATATATATATATATTACGATCTGAAAATGTACAATATTAAATGAGCTTATCTCTTGAAGTATGATGTTTCTGTACTAAACTTTTAATTTAAAATCATATTTTCGTAGAACTCCCTACCCTGTCATTTTGTTTTAATTTTTCGAATTATATTTCTCTAAGTATACGTTTTTCTTTCTCTAATTGATACTCAATATTATTTATTTTTGAGAAATTATTTTTACCATGTCACATTCTTAATTTTTGTTTGAATAGATTTACAAATAACATTATCTAGTAACAAAACATTAGTAATCTCACCATGAGACTGTTTATTGTCACTACTTGAAAATATTTTATGTTGATTATATATAATAGTTATAATGTTATTAAGAATCTAGAAAATAAAAAATTATATCAATAATTTTGATGTTACGAAAAAAAACATTATATTTTTTTGATAGAAAAATTGATAAATATATATATTTGAAATATATTCTATAACAACACTTCTATATCCTAATCACATCATAAACTTTGTCAATCCTTTTATAATATATAGTCTGTTATAGCTAGTGTATATATATATACCTTTTATATTAAGATAATATTTTATATTTATATATATATACTAAACTAATAACTTTTTTTATTTATGGTAAATATTTCCTCAAAAAAATTTTTATTTATTATTAAATATTTTTTAATCGTAAAAAATAATATTATATATAAAACCATTTTCTATTCCATATAATATCAAAATATACTGATCTAAACATATATAAAATAAATGTGTCACATTAAGCTCCTCACCGACTACTAATTGATTCCTGATATAATATCGTTACACTATTACGTAAATAAACAGTAAAAAAAATAATCTATCATTTTATTAAATTTGAAAATATGGTTCATCCTATATTTGAGCTTATTAGATTGTTATTCAACTCTAAACACTCAATTCTATATAATGAGTCACATATTAAAAGTCTCGACAGCAATTTTAATATACAGTAAATTGTTTTCTGCTCTAATAATGGGAGTAACGACTCAGATACTTATTTGAACGTTCTATGTACTGTGAGTACCTCATGACATATCCAAGATATATGAAGTAATCCACAATAGAGAGATATATATAGAGAATAGACCATAGTATCCTGCTTCTCTCTTTGATCAAGATATATAGGATCGTGAATGGATCACTATTACCATAATATTCGCTTTGAGACTTCACAGTTCAGGTGAATATATAGTCCTTTACTCAAAATCTGGGTCATGTGAGTACATTAGTGGAAGCTGTTTAGGTATATTCTTTCATTCTTCCATCACATAACTTTAGTCATTATCATTTTCTATTATTCAAACCTTTATGATTTTAGAAATATATATAATCATAAAGGTCGCTAAATAATAGCAGAAAGCCATATTATGAATTAAAAAGTAATATTCAAAATACATGAGTTACTCCTAATATATTATTAGACCTGCTCTCAATTTACTTAAGGCTTGAGGGAGCATACGCAAGTCTCGATGATTTATGAGGGGCAAATGTCTTATATATACTGTGTTCTGTGGCGGAATACACAAGAGAGACACGCATACAATCTATTTAGGACACAAGAACTAGACAAGAATTTGAGCACGTATTGCAGGCGACAGGACCTCTTATCCACTGTTTGTATATGACTCAACGAACTACTTCCTCATAGAGTGCTTAGAGTCATATTTTCTACATAAGGTTCCTATAATACATTAGTGAGACAAGACGCTTGCAACCATACAGTGGATATGCACCTAATTAGACTCTATCCAGTAAGATTCTCCCATTAAATAACCTTCATAATATACCTAAAAAAATAATGCTTGCTAGGCTAATAATAGTATCTTCATAACAAGTAGAGTTGTATGCTGAGTTTCTGGTGCATAACTTAAAATGTATATTATTCAATACTCACTAATCATGTATACTAAAATATTATTCTATATAACTATTTTCCCATTTTCAATGGCCATTTTCACGTAATATATAATTATTTTACACTATCAAATAATACCATAAAACCGACAGTTTATCGGCAATAATTAAACAATAACTACAATATTGAGGATAACAAAGACTATTTATTTGAGACAAAATTTATATATAGTCATTTATAACACTACACCAAATATCTGTTAGAACTTTCTTCTTATTTCAGTCGTGAAAGTTGTGTATATAATCCTACCCAATAATATAAAATGATTTTCTACGACATAACTGAAATAAATAGTATATAGACTTTTATGAAAAATTAATACGTATCCATTATATAATATATAGTATTATATATCCATAAAGCAAAGGAACTTAACACTCGATTCTATTTATAGGTGATTTGTGATAATATACTAAGGATGATGAGAAAAATACCTATCAGAATTAATATATACCTAATATTTTAGATAATTTTGAGGCCAGAACTCACAATTTCAATGTCGGGCAGTGTTATATATTAATTGAGAGGAAAGCCTTGATAGGTAGTTTTCGCACTTAATCAAACTAATTATATTTGGATATTGTCTTTGAATGTTAAAGACCAATATGAATTGTAATTATTATTATTGCTCTTATTAAGATAAATCACATTTTAACGAGTACTAGACTCAATCTCACGTTACTGTAACGCGTATAGTCATATTAATCTAAAGAAAAGCAGTATTATGCACAATATTGTAAGATAGACTTGGCACTGATTTCGGTTTTATGGAAGGCACAACTATATACCATAAGCCACTATTCGATAGTCACCCTTTATATCATATATTATAATTTACAAATAGAGGGGACTGACGGAATGGTCAATGCACTTTCATACTCCTACTCTAAAGTTCTGACTTTAATTGAGACCAGAATGCATATGGTTGATTGGTTCTTTCAAATTTAGTTTGAACGTTCTATACTGATCAATCCCGATTATCTTTATATTACGCAATTGGTTGAGATTATAATTCTCTTCCTCTTTAGCGAGCTCATCAGAGAAAATAGTAGGCATAAATATTTTTAGAAATGTCTAATGTCGGATAAGAGTCAATGCTTTATGAGGTATACTGAAAGTTCGCTAATGTTTATACAACCTAGGAGGACAATCAGATAATAGCTGACTAATACTTATAAGAAAAGTGTGTAGTATATGTTAAATTGTAACACTATTCATTTAAGGATTCTATACACACCATCTACTATACACACAACAGCTAAAACATACTACAGGTACTACCACCGACATATACATAACTCACCCTAAAAAATATTATATAGTTACCTCCACATGTTTCAGGTATTATATATAAACAATTCTTGGTAGCTGCGTTTTTAAGTTACCAGAATAATTATCTACTGGCGCATAATCGCTCGACATACTCTTCCTGGGTAACCTTACCCCCATTAGTTAACTCCTTAAATTTCAAGCCGAGATGATCTAAAATCAAACCATTATGGACTTTCGTACAAGGGAGCAACTACCTGGCAGCCCATAATTTGTCTAGTTATATATCTGATCACAACTGGTTCCATCAACAAGCTTACTCTATATATCAGTTTTCATGGAGCCTATGTTGTATATATCTCCAAAACGAAACACTACTAACTGGAACCATACTGTACCAAATATGCTGTAACCAAGCATGCTTTTCCTGTCCCTGGGTAAATTCAGCTTAATTCGGATAATTTTAATAATTGATAGTATAGATATATTATAAATTTCTTGGACTCGACAGAAGACATATATATACCGGTATTGACTTTTGCTCACATATCTAAGCTTTTTATAGGGAATAGAAGCCTTCGCAGGAGGAGTCGATAATAGGATAACTGAAAGTACTCCTTATTATTTACTATAGAGCATAATAGATACATATTTATTTCTATGTAGTTACAACTAATTATCATAACATAATGACCATTGTTTACTTACACCTTTCATACTGAAAATCTCAGTCCCGGCTGTGGCTAAATTCAGCTTTTTAGATCAAGAGAATATATATAGGATATATATATATTCTGCTCTATCCTAAGAGCCAACAAAGGTAAACCCATGAACTTATGAGCTAAATATAACGGCCTTGCGAGACCCTAGTCAAAGGAAGGCACTATATAATTTTAATATATTTATCTACAATAGATTATTTGTCTATTGTCTAGTTCTTCATATTTCAAGGCCTAGCATACATGCTTCACTAGCTGAGCCATGCTGATGTGTTCCTCTTTGAACTTCACCGAGTGAGCCAAGGGAACGTAAGACTATAGGAATAACTATATATTCCCTAATCATGTATGGAAATGATACCACAGCTATGATGAACTCTTCAATTGAAGCTAATATAATGAAGAATAGGCGATACTTCGCAATATGGTTATAACAGGCAATTAACTCAAGTATCGCACATATTTCATCATAACATAAACCTTTTATCGCACTTACTTATACTACATGAAAATAATAGTTGAAATTCACAGTGGTGAGCAGTTTATTCTACTGACTTGTCAGAACCATTTCAACACACTCATCTTATGTAACATTTTCCAAATAATGATATATATGAGAGGCCTCGACGTCATCTTCAAATAAAGCTAGAGCTAAACTTGCTACCCTTGTGAGTAATACCAGATACATCTCTCAATCAACCTTTTCACCTCTGATGCCTCTGTTAGATAGAAGCTCATCAAACTCTTCAAATCCTCCATTTACAAAGTATAGCAACATCTATATCATTTCAGAGATCAATCATATATATAAGTTTTCTTGATTATTGCTGTACATTATCCATAGAAATAATAATTGCGGACTGTGTTCGGTTTGTGACGATGTAGGAGTTAACAGGTGTTACCTTTTATTGTATCGTCCAAATGATTTTTAAGACCTGTATCTTAGGTTTAAAGAGTCCCTGCTATATATGCAAAAACTCTCATTTATAGATTCAATATGCTGACTGATTCGCAAGCTACTTGGTCCAAATTTGCCTTCAACTAGAACATGATGGATTACTTAATAAACTGATTAGAGCACTACCATATAGCTCATACCAACCATATATTGATACTTGAAATATCAGATTACCGCTTTATTTCTTACACACATCTAGTATATCAGTACTATGACAACACCTCATCAATTGAATGCCAGAAATACGTCCAAGAAAATAAAATAATATATGTCATTCGTGTCAATTTGGCTTCAAAATTATTAAATTTCCTACTAATAAATGTAAATATAATAGCTATATACTACTTGATCATAATACTAACAACGACTCGACTCGATATAGTTAACAAAAAGACTAAAGATTATTTTAGAAAGGGAAATAAATATATATTTTTCTTATAGCTATCCAACACAAGAACGCAATTCAAGCGAAACATACTATTCCTTATACTTACTATAATGCATGCAACAAATCATTCATCATATATATCTAAAGCGAATACATTAGTCATAAATATAAGTCATTATGGTAGGACCTAAGTTGCCAATGAGCCGAAATATCTTCTTAATATAGAGTCGCAGTGATACCTATGACTAACTTAAGAATAGTAGGAGGATATATAACACGTTTCTATCTACTTTGTATCTTTATCTACTCGCCTTGTTCATATATACCTAATTACTAATAATATAATATAATAATTATATATATAATTATATAATACTATAATATTAATAATATATATATCAATCTAATTAATATATATTATAATATATATATATATATATAGTTTTATATGATATAATATATATGTTAATATTAGTGATATATATATAATATATATATATATATATATTAATATAATATTAATATAACTTATAATATTAATATATAGTATACATAATATCTTAATAATATATATAACTAAAAATATATATATAAATAATAATATAATATAATCATATAAATATAAATATATATATATAATATATATATTATATATATATATATATATATTAATATATCATAATATATATATATTAATATATATAACAATATTATTTTACTTTATTTATTCAAATTATATTACTAGTAATTATTAGAAGACTTTATTTAAAAGCTTTGCTAAAGTCTTAATATTATATATATATAGTAGTATATATAGAGGTCGAATCATATATTAGATATAAACAGAATATATAGTATATATATATATAGTATATTAACAAAATCCAATCATAATCTTACTTTTACACTCACACCTAGTAGATGTTATGATACTTGAAGCCCTATACAGCACTGCAGACGCTACAATTTTCACCACTCTAAACCTACAAAAACTAATGTCTTAGATAATTGCTTATATTTAATCCTTAATATCCTATAACTTTACCATATAAAACCTAACATAGAGTATTGAACCGCACAAGCTATTTAAGTTTACACTTATAAAGGACTTTAACTAACTCAACATTATTACTAATTAACTATTAAAGCAATATATCTAAATAGAATTACTCAAGATATAAATCTGAACTCTCATTTAATCTTTAAACTTTAGAGAACATAATATTATATTTTATCATATATATATACTTATAAACTTCATTTAACCCTCTATCTCTTAAAATCTATTAATAATAAACGTTATTAATCTTACACGTACTATTAACTGATACTATATACACTTATAACTAATATATACAATATACATAATATTACAATTTAGCCTTTTACTGCGTTTTACACTATAAACCTAACCTTATAACCTACTATAACACTTTAACTTAACTTAACCTCCATACCTATATATACTCATAACCTTATAACTCCTAACCTATAAACCTATATCCCAAGCCTGCGTAGTCGATTATGAGATCTCTGTTATTACATTAGACAATTTTTTAATGAATTGTTATTAGATTGAGATAATTGCCCAGAGGCGAGAGCACTTATCTTCTGTCGACCATTATACTTGTGAGGTCTAAAATATAGATATAATGTTAAAATAGACCCGAAATATTAATATAGTGGTTGAAAAATACTGTAAATAATAAATAATAATTGCAATTCTTCTATGTAAACTTATTACTTTTGTAACAAATAATAGGGAAGTTAAGCTACCATACAACGTATGTATCGAACAGTGACGATAATCAGATCGTGACAGGTCAATGTTCAGTGTTTATGAGAATATTTATTGTATAAAAAAAAAAAAATAAAAATGGTTATTATTTATAGTATTATCATTAACTATAGAAGCTAATAAATAATTAAATCTTAAGCTTAATTTTAGCCAAATACCTTAAATAAAAACATAACCTATGCTAAACTCTATACTACTATGCTATTAGGCCTACCTAACTTAAATCAAAACTATATATACATAACCATATAATATATACTATAATATCATTTAAAACCTAACTTAATAACCTAACCTATAACAATAACTAGCTACTATAACACTATATAGTCTATTAACCTAAATTAATCTAAACCTTAACCTAAGACTATAACCTAACTAATAACTAACTATTAACCTTAAGACTTGAAACCTAAAACATATCTTAATCACAGTTACAGCATCCTTATCTTCGTAGTGTAAAACCTAGACTACCTAATGTCATTAAACTATGAAATGATCCTACAGAAGGCCATATTACATACTAATGCTTGGTATGATGGAGTGTGGCGTAGCCTCATAAGACGTCACAAGCTGGGTCGCGCTGACGGTGCGGCCTGCCTAAGGTGCGGTGACGCGTGCCTACAACCCTTTCACGTGATTACGAGAAACTATTGTTTGTGTAGATCTATAAAAAATATACGATGATGGGACGCTGTAAGCAGAGTGAGTGCCTTAACCGAGCGGATACCTCAGTGCGATAACGACAATATAAAATAACTGGTTGTGCATAGCGGACCGCCCGTGAGAGTTCTCCTGCTGTTGGAACGTTCGCTTGCGTGTCATAAGCCAGGAGCGTGGGCAAATGTACGATATGATGTTGAAGAAAAGAACCGATTATGCTCTTCTCTTATAGTTGATCGAAGGCAAAGAGTACCCGATCGAATAATTGCGGAGGCCTACGTGTACTGCAGAGTCAAATCCGGATGGCCTATAGTAGCTAATAGATCGATTATGTTAACTCTTTATATATTGTTGCTTTTGATAGAGTTTACCCTCATCACAGGGTCTCTACATAGTTCTAGTATAGAAATTAATAGGATTCAATGCAATAGATGCCTTCTCGCTCAAATACAATGTAATCACTTAGTCATTCTATGAGAGTTAAATTAATCAGTATCATTTAATCTCGTGCTGAACGATATGCGTTGGCAGAAGATGAAAGATAGCGAATAGAGATATTTCGAGGTAATACTCATATTTATTTGAAGGTCTATATATAGAATTCTCTTCAATATATATAGGCCATTATTATATAGGACAAAAATCGAAACTCTACACACATTATTATAGTTTAAAAAAAGTATAATACAATTTATTCAAACTAGGTTAATGCTGGGATGAAAAGAAAGAAAATGAAATAGAAAAGATATTATTGATTAATATTATATTTTGATCATTATTTCATTGTATATTGAATAATAATCATTAAAATTATATGAGTCATAACAATCATAATATGACTTAAAGAAAAAAATAAAAAGATATTTAAAAATAAGATAATAAAGAAGAAATAATAAACAATAGTATATTTTCAATTTTACAAATTTCATGTACATATAGAACGAGAAGAAAGTGTTTAATATATCTTATCAGTTATACAATTACAATTATTAATGCCATTAAGAGAAAGTAATATAACAAAACGAATATTTAACAAATATAAATAATAGTGTTAAATAATGAGATAAGATAATGAATAAACTCCGAGAAAGTGGAATAACAAAGACTAGAACCAACCTGGTGTAAACTATCACTTCTATATTTAGATATAATCAACATACTTTTTGCATGTACTGTTTAAGGACAAGTTCTAGGAATAGTCACATTCTTTCATTAACTACTGAGTCGGTATTAAGAAATAGTATAATTTGGATGTTACCATCTTGGGATCTCGAAAATGAGCGCTTTATTAGATTCTCTTATGTGAATTTATTATTATGTTATGTGATGTTCTTTTGTTGAGGTGAGTGTGTGAGATCATATATAGACGAGCAGATATTAGAGATCTGTAGAGAGAAAGAGCAGACGCAAAATACAGGAATATGATATTGGTCATACAATAACCTAAATCATTAAAATATATTGTATGAAGATATATAATAATTATATAAAAATAATACACAGCGATAAATATTAATATAATTACCTAGTATAAACATTAAAACTAGCAAGAGGATATTCATAATTTCATAAATTTACAAGTAGTGTATTATCTGACGGTTTCTTTGGTATAATATTTATAGAGAATTTTTCTTCTAAGGGCATTTTAACCAGAAATATTTTATGTACTTCGAATAAATATATTAATAATAACTTAATATATTTAAAAAGAACACATAATTTTGATTAAGAGTGAGTTATGGCTTTTATCAATAAATCAATTAAAATTGAGGAAATATATCTATTATTAAATTCCCTTCATATATAGAAATTTTATAATATCTTTATTGCTAATATACTTCACTATACTTTACATCTATAAAATTCTTCAGAGCTCTGATATAATATTTAATATTCGTAGATTATTGTAATAATAATAATCGTTAATATATTATTATTTCTAATAAGATATCTATTCATTATTAAGAGAGAGAGAGAATTAAATGATAATAAAGTAATAAATTCATGTTTTGATACGAAAACTCATAATACTCTAATATATATTATATACTATTAAGACCTATTATACTATATAAGCATGCGGTATTTATTTAAGCTATTAAATTTCATATATCACTTAATTACATTACTATATAACATTAATATTACATATATATAAACATATATATTATATAGTTATAATTACATTATAATACAGTATATATATATAATATATATATATATATTAATTACATATATTAATATATATATATGTATACTAATAATATATTAATATTATATAAATATACTATAAATATATTAAATCCAATTTTTATTTAGGAAGCTTGTCATAAATAGTTATTAACTAAGTTATATATTATTCATATTATACTAATATAATATATAAATATATTGTTATCTCACTCGCTGTAACTTTAATAATTATTTTTTTTAATACATTCGATACTAGTATATACTATAATATAAAATAAATAAATATTACTACTGCTAAAAAATTTATTGTAATAAATTATTATATAAAAATCTATTATAACGTTTAACTTTAGATTTTTTATACATTAATCGCATTTTATCAAGAACTCCACACAATACCACCAGAAGAGCTCAGAAAAAGCTAATATTAATCAATTATGTAATAATAATTAATTAGACTGATATATATATAAGTTATATTAAATTGCTCTAACACCACTATGTATCATGAAAGAATTAAACAACAAATGTTTTGTCTCTCAAAGATGAGACGAAAAATTGGTAACCTTGAAGGATTAGATGTGTGGTAATAGTATTAGGATAGAGGGACTCCAATCTACATATAGATATCTGTTGCAAGTTCACCTGAACTGCGATCCTCGTCAACCAATTTTATTGTCCTTTTGACTTGAATCGAGTGGTCCGTTCCCCTTCCCCCTTGGCAAACAAAAAGAAGAAGGAAAAAGAAACACAAAAGAGATAATTACGAATTCAATTTTGAGTGAAACGCTTTAGCTCAATTTTTAGCAATCTCTCTCTCTTCTCTCATAACTCTCTCTCAATTCACAAGAGGCTAAAGGGAAACGGTTTAATTGAAATTGATCCATATATATCATCAATCATCCAGTCTCGATACAATCGCAAAAAGATATTAGGTGCAATAGTTTCTCTTCTCACATTATTTCCTACCTCGTCGTCGTCCGCTTTCATCAAAGATTCATAATCTGCTCTCCTACTTCTCTCTCTCTCTGTCGTCTCCTTATCTCTCTCTCGCACCGCTGGTCTTATCTTACAAATACTATTTCAACTTTTTTAAGAACTTTCTTTATATTTGATGAATCGCATTACTTCTCTTCTTCGTCGAGAGGCAGGAAAAATAGTCCTCTAAAATTCTCAATCTCATCTCTCTATACTCTGCTTATGAAGTTTCACACCCTAGTATAATTGCGTGGTTCATACTTCAATTATTTGTATTCTATTTTGTTGCTTTCAATTTCACAATAGTAAGTGTCAACGAAAAAGGGTGTATTTTAGTTAGAATAATATTTTTCTTTTCAAAATAAATTTTGAAAACAATGACGTCACGGAGATTTTTGTAAAGGCAAAGTATAATCGTCTTCACCCTCAGTCAACAGGGAAGAAACACAAAAAAATTAAAAAACAAAAATATTCAGAAAATGAATAAGAAGAAAACACACCTATCTACGTATACACTAATACACACAAGCTCACACTTATTTAAAATAGGTTAGTTAAAACGTAATTTAAAAAGTACGGTCTTCGGGAATGTTTTATGAGAATGCCTACCGATCGACGAATTGGATGAGCTTTTAAATCTTATTCTATCACAATCATTGATTAATAAACAATATGGTGATAGATGATTATACATTCATAAATCAAAGAATTAATAAAGACTACTCGCTGACATACAAATAATTCAAGAGCCGGAAGATCTACATATATTCTAATATCAATCCCTTGATCTTTTCCAATCAAAAGTGATAACAGTGACTTCATAAAAAATATAAAATATAATATATATTTAATCTATAAATATTTATTATAAATTTATATATATAATTATTTTTAATTATTATAAAGAAAAGGAGAGGTGGCTATTGGGATTTCAGAAACAAAAATGTTTGACCCATGTTTGAGACAGGTTTGAGCCATGTTTAATATTATTTTCCTAATCTGTCTTGGGCTAATGTTCATTTTAACAAGTTATATTTAAGCAAAAGGATATATTAATATTTTTCTCATCCAAATGTTTGAATAGACATTTTAAATCAAATGGATGATAATAAAGTATTTATTGACAGGTTATTGATATCTCAAAGTAATTACAAATGTACAATAAGTCAACAAGAAGAACGTTCTTGCCGATTGCATAAAGAGCAGTATCGAACTATTAATCTGTATTTGTATAATTATATGTAATCTTGCTACTTGGTTCTATAGCATATTTTTTAAAAACATTGGAAACGAAAGAAGTAAGTACATAATTACTTAAGACAAAAACTTAGTACTAACTAAAAAAGAAAAATTATGCTAAAGCAACCAAAGGAACAACAAAAGGGAAAAGAAAAAGGCTTTTGGAAAACCGAAGTTCAGGTTAGTAATCTCTTGATGATCTTGTTTTGTGATTCTCGGGCTAATTGTGGCATGTTGAAAGTTATTAACTCAATGAAATTGAAAAAATTTTATTAAAATTGCTTATGATTTTGCATAATATGTTAGGGATCGGTGTTTACAACTATGATGCACTCAGTTCTACTTGTGCCCACTTATATTTACACAAATATATTATATATATATATAATATAATACTTTTAATATATCATTATCACCAGAACTTTCGGTGAGAAGTAACGTTGTGATGTTTAAAATAAATAAATATAATTATAAGTAGGAATAAATATCCCCTTATATAAACCCTATCCTTAAAGTATATCACCTGATATCTATACTAACAATGATCAATAAAGGTATATTAATGTGATTTAGGAATATATATAGAAATAAAATAAAAGTAAAAATCAAGAGATTGAGTCACCCAAATAACTTCTCTTATTTGTAAATTATTGAATCACTACGAGGATTAAATTGCATAAATAATTATATGACTATATACATATTATTTGCTTAGGCAAATATCGACATATAATATCATGAATTTACTTATATAATAACACCTATAAATAACACATTTCTATATATTATTTATTACCCTTTATTTTAATAATATATATAAGCAATTACTTATTTAGAAGTGTATTATGGGATTAATCTATATATATCTTAGTTTTACAAATATAGACATTTACCTGTAAATTTTGTTTTTTATTTAGGTGGAGTTTCTTGTTATATTATAATCATAATTAAATATAACATGTCAAAACAAAAAGCATCTAAAATTTCATTTTTATACTTTTTGTTATTAAATCCAATGCATGATTAAATTATTTTCCTTAATATAACCTCTTGTCTTTCTTATTCATTAGCTATAATAATTTAATATTAATATTATATTATAATAACTATAATATATTGTTATATAATACATAATATTACACTTTTATTATTACTTATTATTACTTTTAAAATATTATTATTTGAGACATTTTATCCAATTCCTCTTCAATGCTAATAATGCACAAGGTTAGACAGTAGATAAGTTTAGCAGAGTGAGCCTAAAAAAGTTAGAAACTAACTAACATAACTATACCACCTAAATTACCGTACTAGAAAATAGGTCGCTTAAATTGATAATTCAACTATAACAAAAAATAGTGTAATATAATATTATAAAGGAATTATATATATTATTTATATACATATATAATATAAACCATTATTGAAGGATAATTATTAATATATATATTATAATATATAATAATATAATTATATATAATATATATAATAAGTATTTATATATATATATTAATAATATATATAAATATTTATATTATTATTATAAATTAATTAATATTTATAATATATATCTATTAATATTTATATATATATATAATTAATTATATATAATTAATTATTTATAATATATAATATTTATTATATTATACTATATGATTATATATAATATATATATATATAATATTAATAATATATTTATTAATATATATAATTATATTATAATATATATATATTATATATATATATATTATTTATATATATAATTATATTAATATATATTAATATATTTATTATTTATATTATATATCAAATATATAATATTAATATATAATATATATTAATATATAATATATATAATATACTAATTATTATATTATATATTATATATATATATATTATATATATATATATATATATATAAATATATATTATTTATATTAATATGCTAGTTTTACTACGATTTTAAAATTATTAGGTAAATTTTAGTGTTACATGTGAGAATGTAAATAGAGATATTTGATAATATATGTATATTCACCAATATATGAGTATCTGAGTTATCGTAATAGGAATTTTAGTAGGTTCAACCTAATATTAATATAAAATTATGTCAAATATATATACAATGAGTATGTCTATAAATGGTTTATATAATAATTTATATATAATTAATTATATATATTAATTATAATATAAATTATATATATAATATTTAATAATATACTATTAATTATATAATATATAATATTATATATATAAATAAATATATATATATATTATAATATCAATAATATATATTATATATAATATATACTATAATATAATATATATATATATATATATTATATATATAATATATATTATTATATTAATATATATATATATTGTATATAATACTATTATATTATATATAATAAATATATATAACTTATATTATATATATATATATATATAATATATTATATTTATATATATTATAATATTATATATATAAATATATATTAATATTAAATTAATATTTATATATATATAATATATATAATATAATATTATATATTATATTACTATATATATATATATATTATAAATATATATATATATTAAATATTATTATAAATTTAAAAATAATATATATAATAATTATATATATATTATATATATTAATATATTAATATATAGTGTGATTGGAGGTTAAACACTAAGCAAATATTAAAACTTTATAAGCGCAATCGTATCATAAAAAAGCGCTATAAGTGGATAAAATCTTAATATCCGCAATAGATTACGATATAGCTGATTTTTTGAGACATTGCAGTTGAAAGTTTAATTATAGCGCTGATGTCGTAAAATCTAATTTTCAGTCTTTAAAAGTTTAGAAAATATAGAACATCATTCAAAAAAAATAAAATAAATTAAAGCACTTTTTCACTAATTAGATGAATTATTCTTTTACTAAAATTACTAAATTGAGTTGTGCATAATAAAATATATATATATATCACTATTATATAATAAAAAATGAAAAAGATTTTTAAT
Source organism: Trachelipus rathkii (assembly GCA_015478945.1). Taxonomy (NCBI): domain Eukaryota; kingdom Metazoa; phylum Arthropoda; class Malacostraca; order Isopoda; family Trachelipodidae; genus Trachelipus; species Trachelipus rathkii. The sequence goes on from JABUQX010066489.1 coordinate 65,393, forward strand.
TCATTATATATATACACTTATCTGTGAATCTTCCTCCTCGTCTACCCTCACCTTACTAGCATTCTGAAATAGGTATCATAATTTCCTTCATAAACGATAAATTTTTTCAAAATTTTCATGGATGCCATGGCTGCCCTTCTTTATTGCCTACTTAGAATACTCAGAGCACTCTTTTGATATAGCACAATTTCCTCTTCATACGTGGAAGTAATTTCATTGTTTATTCATTAAATTACACCTTGACATAATGTATTAACTAACACTCGAAAGATTCTCAAAAAACCTGTCTCAGGAAGTTTCCTGGTATATTCACACCGGAAAAAGGTTCCTAGTATCTGTTTGATCTATTTTAAATATCTTCTCATGAAACCTGAGCGGCCCATATAACCAGCAGAACCTGGAGAAGTTTAAGAAATAGTGTTCGGTAATCGAGGGCGGCAGTAACTGGTCCACTGTACTAGGCCTGATAATTGTGAATAGCGAGAGGTCTGGGTGCCTTCGTTTATAGGTCTAACATAAGTATAACCATTACCACTGAAGAGGGAGGTCTTTTAAGTAAGGCCTGAGTTCAATGAGCAAAGAGGGCAGCATGGACATCCAGAAATTTGAAAAATTTATCTTAACTGAAGGGGAATATGACTTATTCAAATGCAAGAGGGAAGAGCGAGAAGATCACAAAATTGAAGATAAATGTTTCCTATTTTTTGTATATATATTTACATATTTCAATTAAAATTTAAAAAAATTTCATCTTAAATAGCTCTGATGTTCATAATTTTGAGCTCCTAATGTGCTTTTAAAAAAAAAATTGAATTTGGATTCTTCCAATCGAATTTTTGCCAATTTTTTTGAAAAAATTGGCTTATTGCGCTTGCGGATAATGTGTTTTCCACTTTCGCTTTTGCGTTTGCCCTTGCTGTATATTACATATTGCGTGCCCACCGACCTGAATTATATTCATTATATATATAATATAATATATATATATACTATATAATATATTATATATATAATATATATATATATAATAATAATTTTATTTATATATATATATATATTTATCTATTTATATATATATACTATATTAATTTAATATATATTATATAATATATATATATATAGTATATTATTAATATATATTATATTATATATATAATTATTTATATACTATTATATATATATATAATTATATATATTTAAGTATATATTAATATATATAATTATAATATATTAAATTATATATAATATACTATAAATTAAATAAGTTGATATTTTAATTTTAACAAATTGTCTATAAAACGATTGTAATTCTACAACATATATCTTTCATGCAGGCAAATACATTTATTTTACTTAATAAATTAAAAATCGTATAAACTTGCATATAATATATATATACTATATATATTATATTATATAATATATATAGTATATATATATATATATATAGTATATATAATATATTATTATAGAAATAGTATATATATTATAATATATAATTAAAATATAAAATATTAATATAATAGATATATAATACTTTATATTATATATAATAAATAATATAATATATATAATATATAATATATATATTATTAATATATATATTATATATATATAGTATATTATATATAAAATATATATTATTATAAGTGATATATATATATATATATAAAATTAATATATATATATATTATAAAATATACTATATATCCGGTATGGAATATTCCTATATTATACCATCTTTGTAAGTTTTAATAGATTAGCGACACTAGGTGTAGTTGTAGTAGTTTCTTTGCTCACTTCTGCAATACACACACAATAAATAAATAAATAAATTAGTAAAGGGCAATATAATATATATATATATATATATATATATTATAATATATATATAAATTATATATTACTCAAACTATATATATTATAAAATATATATATATATATAATGTATATCTTATATATATATATTATATGTATATAATATATTATATTATATATATTAAATATATTTATATAATATATATATATATATATATATATATATATATATATATATATATATAACAATATATATTATATATATATTATATATATATATATATATAATAATATATATTATATATATATATTATATATATATATACTATATTCTATATATATTATATATATATATATATATATATATATATTTGTGTAATATATAGTAGGCACAAAAATCATTGTAATACTAACATTTTATGCAAAATATAAGCGAAATTAAAAAATTTTCAAATTTCTTGACTTCATCTATTATAATCTATTTTCTTCCAATGTTTTAAAATATGCTAAGTAGCAATATTATGTAATTAACAAATACAGATTAGTAGTTTTCGAGTAGTTGTGAAGGGAAGAACGTCTTCTGTTGACTTTCGGAATTTGTCCAATTTTCTTGTTTGACTTTATCTTTTATATTTTTCGCAAAATCACCTAAATGGTCTATTCAAACATTAAAAAGAGAGAAATTATAGTTCATAGTTAAATATAAAAGGAAGTTAGCAAGAGAGATTAGGAAATAATCAAAACATCACTCGAACGTTCCAAGATGGTTCAAACATTTTTTTTGAAATCCAGACCACCACCAAAAAAAAAAAAAAAACTATATTTTTAGATAGGTATTCGACAATTAGCAAGTACAATGATTGAATTACTATTCTGCACAACACATTTTAAACCCTTACCTGTGCTTTTAGAGATCTTCCAGTCGATTTTAAGGGAACTGTCGTCCTGACATCTGGATCTTCAAAATATCGTTTGAGCTATTTCTTTCCTCTTCTATCTCTCTCTCTAATTTCTAATGCTTATTTAAGGCAATAATGACTGCAATTTCTTCATTCTAGGAATTTCCCTTATATGTATATAATTTATGAACATGTAAAAGATGATATATGCGAAAATGGGACGAATTCTGATATTCAGCAGAATCCTCTCAAGACTGCTTGAGAAATACTAATCTAAAATTGTTAATTACTAAAAATTGCTACTTGAATCAGTTTTTAAATTTAACAAAGGAAATAAAAACCGATGTAAACTTTAAAATTTTAAAATTTATAAATTTGCTTATATTTTTGTATAAAAAATTATATATATATATATATATTATATAATTTAAATTATAATTAATTAACATGCATCACATAATACTGTAGTCTCAGTACAGTTAATGAAAATGTCTTTCTTTATTATATATAATATATCCATTTCAATTAACTATATTAAAACTAAATTTATTAGAAAAGATTTAATTTTATTAATTAATATTTTTTTTTTAAAGAAACTCACATCAATATTTTCTTTTAAAATTAATTTTAATTTTTTAGGGTTTAAGAAAATAAAATAAAAAAAAACGAAACTATGTTCTAATCCTGAAAAGTATACTGAATTATTATTTACCCTTTATTTTTTTTATTTTTTTTTTTTTTTTGGTTTTTGTGAAGAAAAATCTCTTTTGTCTTGATTTTTATGAAACTTTCACAGAACACAACAAATGTGGTACTCGTAGTATGAAGTATATAATAATAATAATATATATATATAATATATATATATAATATAACTATTATATATATATTATATATATATATATATAATATATTAATAATATATATATATATATTATATACTATATATTATTAAATATATATATATATATTTTTTTTTTTTTTTTTGCCGAAAATACGAGATAAATGATTAATTAGATTGCCAGCGAATATTTATTAAAATTTTATGCCATATAAAATAGATTTATTTGGGATCTAGCCCAAATTTGGTCGACACGATATAAAAAAATTCCTTTAATCCCGCCGTATCGGCTTAGGTAGGTTTAGGTTAGGGTTGGCTTAGGTTAAGGTTAGGTTAGGGGTTAGGTAGGTTAGGTTAGGTTAGGTTATGGATTGAGTAATTTAGGTTAAGCTAGTATGTTAGGTTAGGTTAGTTAGTTAGGTTATGTTAGGTTAGGTTAAGTTAGGTTAAGTATAGGGCTTAGGTTAGGTTAGGTTAGCGGTTTAGGTTAGGTTAGGTAGATAGATTAGGTTAGTCTAGGTAAAGTTAATTATACTATTGCTATTAAGGTTAAGTTAGGTTAGGTTTAGGTTAGGTTAGGTAGGCCTAAGCTAGGTTAAGTTAGGCTAGGTTAGGTTTTATTAGGTTTGGCTAGATTAAGTTAGATTAAGTTTTATTGGCTTCGTTAGAGCTATTCCCCATCTTTTAATTTTTTTTTACAATTCGACCCTTGACCTTCGATCGTTTTCCCTGTCGACCATTTGGGGCTAACTTCCTATATTTGTCAAATATGTTACAAGAAATGGCAATCGTTATTCAGATACACGTCATTTTAAAGACTTTTATTGGACTAGCCCAAATGGTCGACAGAAAAAGGGGTCGACAGGAAAAAGGGGTCGACACAACATCAAAAAAATTTCAGTACAGTCCGCCGCAGGCGCTACTATGGCAGGGGTGCGGATAGGTAGGTTAGGTTTAGGTTAGGATGTTAGGTTAGGTTAAGTTAATTAACTTAGTTAGGTTAGGTTAGGTATGGGTTAGTTTAGGTTAAGGGGTATGTTTAAGTTAAGTTGGTTAGGCTTAGAGTTAAGTTAAGTTTAAGTTAAGTTAAGTTAATTAATCAAATAAGTTAAGTAGTTAAGTTAAGTTAAGTTAAGTTAAAGTTAAGTTAAGTTAAGTTAAGTTAAGTTAAGTTAAGTTAAGTTAAGTTAAGTTAAGTTAAGTTAAGTTAAGTTAAGTTAAGTTAAGTTAAGTTAAGTTAGGTTAGTTTAGGTTTAGGCTTGTAGTTCAGCCTAATTTAAGGTTAGGTTAGGTTAGGTTAGGTTAGGTTAGGTTAAGTTTTGTTGGATTTTGTAAGAAACTCTAAATAACCAGATTTCTTTTTACAAATGTCGATCCATTTTCCTGTCGACCATTTGGATATAATTTTAGACTGTATCCCAATGTAAAGTCTTCATAATCCAGAATTTTTGAATAAATAAATAATTGTTATATATAATATTATATATATATATATATATATTTATATATAATTTATATTATATATATATATAATATATATATATATATATATATTACTAAATATATATATATATATATATAATACGTATATATATA
>JABUQX010066490.1:5000-19224 GCA_015478945.1 Trachelipus rathkii
ATAATAATAATAATAATAATAATAATAATAATAATAATAATAATAATAATAATAATAATAATAATAATAATAATAGATAATAATCATAATATAATCAATAATGAATAATATAATAATAATAATAATAATAAATATAGAATAATGATAAGTATAATAATTAATAATAATAATATGATCAATATAATACAATAATAATAATAAATAATAATAGATAATATATACCTTTGTTATCCTTGTCTTACTATCTGAACAGGTAAGAACTTCCCTAAGAATGGTTGTCACCTTATGAGAGGTACTTGGGTCAAAAGCTCGATCGAAAACGACGTTCCATTCTTCTTCTGATCCGGATTCCACTGCGGAGCAAAGAAGAGACTTCTTCACCAGTTCGGGATAGATACTGAGTAATATATATATATATATATATATTATATATATATATATATTTATTAATTTTATATATTATATATATATAATATATAATATATATAGTTAGTATAGTAGATATATATATATACAGGGTGTTTACGAAGTAGGGGGACAAATTTGGAGGATATTTATCCTTTGTACCATTACAGGAGGGCGTTTTGTCTTAAATAAAGTTACCGTGAAAGTTCTTCATTTAGTTAGGTTAAATGGTGAGTTAGTGATAGGGTCAAGGTAAATATGGATGTGAATGATTGGGTGTTTATGTTCCGTAATGTGACGAGGTTGGTATCGGAAACTCTGGCAACGTAAGTAAGTGACTATAGAAACAGGGTATTGGACCTGCTATAGGTTGCTTGGATAGGTACCTGGTCGCACACCTTATTTATAGAGATAGGATGACTAATACTAGGAATATTGTTGAATGGTAATTTCGTAGCATAATTTACTCGAGAAAACGGATACATGTGCAAACAAAAAAGACAAGCAAGACAGTAATAAAATAATAATATAATGAAAATCCATTAACTAATACTCCTAATATTACTATAACAATATTAATCGCCTTAATAAAATAATCTTTGGTATAAGTTATATCTTACTATGATAATTAATTACTAATACGGAATCGAGGAACAGGAATGAATGTATATGAACAAAGTTAAGTATATGAGATAGAATAAAACAACTTCACAATAATGATAATAATAGATAATATAATTAATAATATAATGAGATAATAATAATAATAAATAATTATCAATGAATAATAATAATAATATAGAGAAAGTAATAATAATGAATAATAATACATAATAATAGAAGTAATAATAATAATAATAATAATAATAATAAAATTGAATAATAATAATTATAATAATGATATAATAAACTAAATATAATAATAATAATAATTATAAATACTAATAAATGATAAATAATAATAATATCAATATAATCATAATAATAATGAAAATTAATAAATATAATAATAATAATACTAATAAATAATAATATACTAATCATAAATAATCATAAAAGAAAATGAATAAAATATACAAATAATACAAATAATAAATGGAACAATAATAATACTGAATAATAATAATAATAATCATAATAATGAATAATAATAAATAATAATTATAGATAATAATAATAATAATAATAATAAAATAATAATGAATAAATAAAATAATAATAATAATACATAATATAATAATTGAATAATAGCATATAATAATTTTTAATTGTTGTAATAATAATTAATAATATATAATGAATTAATAATAATAATAATCATAATAATAATAATAATAATAATGAATAATAACAATAATAAATACAATAACAATAACAAAACCATAACAATAACAATGAACAATACAATAATAATAATAACAATGAATAATAATAAAATAATATAATAATAGATCAATGGTGGATAATTAATAATGAATATAATCATAATTTGAAAACTAGTAAATAACCTCAATCTAGCGGAATATTAAACACTGAATAATGTCAAACGTATCCATACATCTTGGCAGGTGCCTTTCGCTAACGTTTCATTTACTCTACTATAAACGAGGAACTTTACAGGTAACTTTATTTTAAGATCAAAACACTTGTAATTGGGACAAAGATAATAGCCCTGCGCAAATTTGTCCCCCTATTTTCTGTAAACCCCTGTAATATATGATATATAGTATATATATATATATATAATTATATCTATATATATAATTATGATATATTATTATCGGGCCTCGTATATATATGATATATATGGTATCATATTATGTATATCTATATATATATAATTTAGTTGAATTATATATATATATATATAATATATATATTATATAATATAATATATATATATATATATATGATATATATATGTATATATAATATATATATATATATATATATGATATACTATTATATTATATACTATACTATACTATAGAGAAGATTGTATGTTTCGTCGCGGTCAGAACGTAAGAAAAATTTTCTTTGCATGGTTATAGGGGCGACAGGCTAGCAACCGGTCTTTCTTCTGCTTATGATTACTCTTGGACGCAGCGTTGGGATTCTTATGCGCCTAGACGCCTAATCTCTGGATGAACTCTGGCAGAGACGAATTTTGAGGCCTATTGGAAGAAGATGTCTAGTTTCAGCTGTAAAAGGGCCAAACCCTAGCCTGATGAGTGTTAGACCGAGGACTGGCGTCGGAAACCATTACGCCCGGATGGTTTTCTTAGAGTGTTCTCTAAGGTTAGATAGTGTTCGGGCAGAAGGAGAAAGACGCTGGTCAACTGACGAGGACGAAACCTTCTGGGGTTGTTATAGATTATAGATTATTATATAGTATATATAGTATTATTATTATATTATATATAGGTTATATATATAATATATATAGGTATATATATATTAGTATATATATATATATATATAATATATATTAATTTATATATATAGTATATATAATATATATAATATATATATATACTTATACATATATATATATATATATATATATATATATATAATATATATATTATTATATATATAGTATATATATTTATAATATATAAGTATATATATATAATATGATATTGATATATATTATATTATATCTATTATAGTATTATATTATATAATAATATATATTATATATATATATATATAGAGTATTATTGTTTTTTTTTTGGCATCTTTTTTTTTTGATCGGGCCGATTGGGCGGCCTTGCGAACGCTTCTACGCTAGCTATAAATTGGAATGACTGCTTTGACCTTGTGACGCTTCGGCTTCTGCCGATTAAGGTGATAGGCAGGTTCATTCTTCTTGTCGACTAAATCTTTTTCCTGCATAATCCCATGGTTCGTCGTGCTTGCTCTCATGGCGCTTCAGCTAGAGACAGGTGCGTATGGGGGGTGGAAAAATTTCTGCTGTTCTTCTCCATCGACTTTTTGCTAATTTTCATTCAGCATGAAATCGTTGTAAGCGGATATTTCTCTTCGTCGAGCAAAGGCGCGGCGCTTTCATCAAGACGAAAGTGGGCGCCTAACCTCCCTTGATTCCCCTCATGATGAAATCTTTTCTGGCCTCTTGCCAAAATAGTTTCTGGACAACTTCTGTAAATCTGTCTTCCCCTCTTATTCGATCTGATGGTTCTGTTGCTAATTCTCAACTGAAAAGGCCAATTCCTTTCTGCCTCCTCATTTTCCTCTAACGTCACCCTAGAGCGATTCTTACATTCCTGCCTCCGCTCCCTTTCTTCTTCATGTGTCCTATGCCATTGCCCTGTGATTCACATTTAATCGGGTGGCATGGGACCCTGAATATAAGAAACGTTAGGCAAGGCGGCGGGCGGCGCAGATGGCATTCTCCCCGAGTGTTGAGGGAATGTGCTTACGTGTGCTGACCCCGCCGCTCGTTCAACTATTTTCTCTGTTATGTTTCAATACTAATACTTTTCCTCAGTGTTGTGTGAAGCAGTCATATGTCCAACCTGTTCCGAAAAAAGGAAGGAAGCCAGCTCTGATCCTTCTAACTATCGCCCTATAGCTCTCACTTGTATTTCGTATCTAAGATCTTGGACACCCTACATTCAATTCTCTCGTTTCTTAGCATCTTGGAGTCTCATCACTTCTTTGCGGCAGTGGATGCGCCGCGCGTAGTGACGTACAGGGGCTTTCGGCACTGCGAGGTCTAATCTGGCGATAACTTTCCTATCTACTATGGATTTGATAGTTTTCCGCCCTTAGGAACTACGTGGGAGACTTGCGTGGTGGTTCTTGACAGACTCCAAGGCATTTGACCGGGATCTGGCACGTCGTACTCGCTGCTCGCAAGCTCCCTCCTTTGGGGTTTCCTCCTTCTCTTCTGGCTTCTTATGTCTTTGGCTTTCTTTCAGATCGCTCAATATCGGATGTTGTTTGATGGCGCGACTTCTTCTTCTTCTTTTTTCTGTCAATAGGGTGTGTTCCTCAGGGTTCTGTCGTATCTCCTACTTTATTCCTACTTTGCATTAATGATCTTCTCATCTGCAAATCTAACTCTATCCAATCCACTCGTAGTGCCGGATGACGTCGATCCCTTCATTCTCCAACGTCATTGTCAATCTCTGGCTCGCCTCTTTTAGCTTCTAGAATTGCCGTCTCGTCTTAATCTTGTCCGATTGCTATTCTCGGCTGACCTGGATAGATATTTTCGCGGGTGGGGTCGTCTCAACCTTGTGAAATTCCATTTTTTAAAAACCCAACCGTTTTCTAACACAATCTCCCTCTCTAAGACCACCTCTAGACTTTCATATCACTTTCGACGGTTCTCTCGTCTCTCCTGTTGACAATATAAAAGCATCCTTGGCCTAACATACAACAACAAACTGGTCTTGGAAACTCAAACACAAGTTGCTAGGGCGGGCCTTCTAAAGACACGTGGAAGTTCTGTTTAGGCTGGCGAGAACTTTATTTCCGTCTTCTCCTTATTGTCCTCCCAGGCATATGAGCAGCGGGCTCTCCGCCCTTGTATGGAGACTGGCTCTCATATCTGGGGGGGATCTGGTTTCACCCCGCTTTTGGATAGGGTCGAGTCAAAGGCCAAAAGGCTTATACTCTGTTCTGTACTTTCCAGTTCACTTGACCCCCTATCTTTGGGCGGCGATGTTGGTGTTTAAAATCTCTTTTTCTAAAGGTAACCACAGCGGCAGGTGCCTGAGGGAACTTATCACTCGCGTACCACCTCCTTTCACGACGCCCTCGTAGCACAAGGGGTGGCTTGTTCTCGTAAGAGTTTTGTGCTGATATTGGTAATTCCAGGCTTGTTCCTGTGGTGCTTTCCTTCTTTCCTGCCACCTCTGTTCTGTGGAATTTCTCTTCCATCTTCTGTGTTTCCTTGCTGAATTTGATCTCTCTCACTTTAAAAGCCTGCGTCTGTGCTCATTCTGCGTAGTTTGGGTTAGTTGATGAATAACTGATGTGTGCAACACCCCTCATTGAATATCGGCTCTGCCCGTGAGTGGTGGTGACAACTGTACAAAAAAAAATAAAAAAATAAACAATAATAAATATATATATACGTATATATATATAATAATATACTATATATATTATATAAGTATATAATATATATATATATATATATATATATATATATATATATCTATATATAATATACTATATATATATGGTATACGTATATATATGTATCATATAACGGGTGTTTACGATGAGGGGGACAAAGTTGTGGAGATATTATCCGTTGTTGACGCATTAACCAAGCGTTTTGGTCTTAAATAGAAGTTACGTGTAGAAAGTTCTGTCATTTAGTAGGGTGGCTGGTAGGAGTTAGGAAAGGGTGGCAGGTGGTGTGAATGGTGAAATTATGGTGGTTTTTATTGTTCCGTAGATAATGACGGAATTGGCTAGGAAAACTCTGCCAAGACGTGAAGGTAGTAAAACCTATTAGATACAGGGTATTGCTGTCGTCGTAGTTGTTGGGATTTTGTGGGGACGACTACTTGCATATGGTGTGTGCGTTGATAGTTTACCAGTCGCTTATTATAGAGATAGGATGAATAGATAGCTGAGGAGTATTTTGTGTGTATGAGTGATGTGTGTTCGATTGGCAAAATTTACTGCGGGAATAACGTGGAGTACGAGTCATATGAACAATAATTTAAATACAAATAATAATGGGCAGTCGATTAATGATTCGTCGATTATTCGTACCTAAGAAAGGTTAAGACCTTAGAACAATAATTAATTTGCTAAGTAATATTACTATGATTATGTAATAATACGAATAGGAACAGGAATAATAACAACAAAGAAGGCTATCACATATAATGATAATAATTAAGTAATGAATAATAATAATAGATAATAATAATAATAATAATAATGAATTGCAATAGATCTACAAAAATAGAGTAATTTGCTTTTATCTTAAGTAATTAATTACTCTAGAAATGAATGTAGAAAATAATAATAATAATTAATAATTTATGATAATATTAATGCTAAAATAAAAATAATAATATTATAATAATAATCAGTAATTAATTTTAGAATAATTTAATGAAAGCGGATAATAATAGAGGAATAATAATAATAATAATAATATATAATAAGTAATAATAATAGAATAATATTGAATAAAATTAATATAACAATAATAGTGTAATACTAACTTATATATGATGATAAAAATGGTCTATAATTAATAAAAATAATGAATAATAATAATAATATACAATTGATCATAATGATAATAATTAATAATATAATAATAATAAAATCAATAATAAAATAATATAATAAGTTAATAATAATAATAATAATAATATAATAATACATCATAATAATAATTAATAATTATAATATATGATATATATTATAGATGGGAAGTTAATAATAATAAAATGAATTAATGCTAGTATAATGAGATAGATGTTACATAGATTGTATGATTATGTTCATTCATTATGATTATGTTCATTCATTATGATTATGTTCATTCATTATGATTATGTTCATTCATTATGATTATGTGGTTCATTGGTAAGAATGAATGGAGATGGGAATTGAATTTGAATTAATATGAATATATAATAGTAATAATAATGTGATAGTTATAATATTTAACAGAAAATGAAATGGATTTTATAGTTAATAACCGCACATCTACGTCTGAACAATAAACACCAATATTCACTATCATACATAACTTGCACTTCCTAACGTCATTTACCTTCTAAATGAGGAACTTTAAAGTAACTTCATTTAAGACAAAACGCTTGTAATTGGACAAAGATAATATCCTCCAAATTTGTCGCTCCTATTTCGTGAAAGCACCGCTGTATTAAAATAGTATAGTTAGTGTTATAGTTATATATTTATATATGTTATATAATATATTTATATATATGTATATAGTTTTTATATATATTATGTAGATATATATATATATAGTATAGTATATATATATATATATCATAAGTAGTATTGGAGGTGTGTATAATTAGTGTATTCTGTTATTGATATATTGATGAGTTTATGAGTTATATGATGATTGTGTCAGGTAGTTAGTCATATTAGGTAAATTGAATTTAATAAATATTTACCTGATGGAGTTATAAATAATGATTTTAAAATAAAATAATCAAATGTAATAGAAATAGAGTTAACACTACTGTCGTACAGATTAATGAATTAATCGAATAATAAGTAATAATAAATAAATTGATTTCCCTCAACGAGTTAATATCAATATTTTTTAATAATCAATAATAAATGGGTACATAAGTGGTAATAATAATCACATTAGCTGATATGAAGTAAAGTTAATAAGTAATTAATGAATGTGTTAAAAATAATAATAATGAATAATTTAATAAGCATTAAGTATTAAAAGAGTAAGAATAATATAATAATAATAATATATAATGTTTGAATGATTAATATATGAATAATAATGTAAATGATGAACCTCAAATCATTTGTAGCTTCCCAGTTTGGTCTAAGATAAAACTTTGGCAAATCTTGTACAATTTTTGATTTGAATTTTAGCTGTGAGCCCATAAGACATCGCGATTAGATAAGTCTTGTTGGTTTCTCTGGTTCTGTCGTAAAGTCTTTCTAAATTGTTCCTTTTAATGTATATTCGTGGTACTTGTTGTATGGATAGAGTCGAAGAGGAATAACTGCTGTTGTGGGAATAATATAATAACATTGTTTTTTGAAAGTATAGTAAGATGAACATATTCTTAGTAGAGTATAATATATGTGAAAAATTGTTATCTATTTCGGAAATTTTCAACAATATCCTAAATTTTGTGAATATTTAAATAATTTTTATAACCACATATAGATTATAATATAAAAGAATCTTGATATAAAAAAATAATATTAGTGTACATTTTCAACATATATAAGTTTTTGAGTTGTTTATATATATTATATATATATATATAATATATATATAATATATATCTATATATATATATATATATATATATATAAATATATAATAATATATCTATATAGTATTATATTATATTATATATATATAGTATATATATATATATAGTTATAATATAGTATATATATATATATATATATATCATATAGGTATACTATATATATAATATATATGTATATATATATATGTATATATATTATATAAATATGTATAATATAATAGATATCTAGTATATATATATATATTAGATATATATATATATAATATACTATATATATATATATATATATATATATTATATATTATAGTATATTATATTAGACAAACTAATGATATATGTATATGATATTCATATATATATATATTAGTATATATATTTATAGGTATAGTATTAGTATGTGGTATGAGTAGGTGTATGATATATATTATATTTATATATATTTATTTATATATTGATAGTATATTATACATTATGATATATATAGGGTATGATTGATGGTATAAGGATATACTTTGTGAGATGATATTTTGAGTGTATGTTCTTAGATATATATATAGGTATGATAGTATGTATATATTATATATATATATATCATATGAGTTGGCTATATATATATATATACTTTGGATATTTAGGTGTGTAGTTGTTGATCTAGTGATATGTGTTTAGGTATAATTGCATTGTATATATATGATTTGTATGGCTTGTATATAGTATTATCATATAGTTATATTTGGATTATTATATATGTATTATGATTGTATAGCTAGCGCTAATGCTATTGTTTTGAATTTCGGCACCTTAATATGTATATAAATACACTCAACCCCTATTTTATTCACCTTATGATAACTTCAATAGTACTATTTAATTTAACTTTATTAAAACTGCAGATTATATTTATATATTCTCCTTGAATCATCCTAGCTTTCGTGGGGTATCCCTCCACATCTTTCAGGGATTTCCAAAGAGAGAATGAAGTTCTTGTAGACTGCGGATATTGTTAACTTTGTAGCGGTTGGTTCTGATATTCTGCGTTGTCATGTCGCTCCAATTTTTGTAAGATTCTTCTGCATTATTTGAAACATAGATTATCAAACATATTTGGATTTCACTTCTTCAGTAGAGTAGTTTTATTAGATTTTGGATAGTGTTTTCTGTATTTTTTTATTTATATAAGTTTTTTTTTTCTTCATAAACTTTCTGTATTTGTGATTATTTTTGTTTGTATTTCAGGTATGATTGTAATAAGCTAATTTAAATAAAGATAATTACTATAGGGGAGTTACTATTTGATAAGTGCGGCATAATTCGTATTCTGTGTTGATATATCCTTCTGCTGAAATCTATTGTTTCACCTATATATTTATCATTACATAATTTACATGGAATTGCGTAAAATTGCTGCGTTACTCATTATTTGTTTGATTTGGGTTTTAATAGTTGATTAGGGTAATTGTATTTTGTTATTATGTTTAGATTTTGGGTTTTGTAATTGTTATTCTCGTATTTGGTTGTGTAAGCGTATATTTATGTTTATTAATAAGGCAGTCGTTATATGGTGTGTTTGTGTATTTTCCTTTTCGGCAAAGATGTGTTTTTGCGGTCTTTTTGTAGGGCTTTGGGTGAAGGTGATATTGGTTTGGGTAGTGTTAATTTGATGAACGTGGTGCTATTTATGGTTTTCTAATTTCTATTGTCAATTGTTTTGCTTCGGCGTGCAGTATTCGGTACGGCACGTTAGTGCTAAAGGTAACTATCGACACTCTTGTTTATATGTATTTTCTATGCGGCAGCAAAGTTTAGTGAGATGGTATTTAGGGTTATTGCGTTGCTTTTCTGTAAACTGGAGAAAATTAGGTTATTGAGGATTTGGTGCGCCAGTTTATTGAAACGGAAGAAAAGAATATTTTCATTTAAACGGAGGTATTCTATAGTATATTTAATAGATGGGTGTTATATTGGTATATATGAGTTTGCGGGATAGCTTGGATGTCTTATGTTGAAGTTGTTTGGGATATTATGTGGAAGAGAATTGTTATCCGACAATAACGTAACCTTATAAGGTGGCAGTCAGAAAATTCCTGGCGTATTTTCTAGATAGAATTGTAGTGTGTGGGTCCTTTCTATATTGTGTTGGGTAGTTCTGTATGAATGGATGTCAGACGTTTATATATCTTGTGGGGGGGGGACAACTGGCGGGAACCCATATGGACTCAGGCCCATAGCTTTTGTATATCAAAGAGATGCTTGGTCATTGACAGGTCAGAAATGTGCGTTTTCATTACTAGATCTATGAGTGTTTAAGGATTTAAGAGGGGTATTACGAATTGGATTTGTGTGAGTAGTCATTGTAGTTCGTTTCAAGCATGTCGTTAGTGCCTGTCATTTACCTTTGGAACATTTGTAAAGAAGGGAGACACAATATCGGGAAGAACTAAGTCTTATGTTATGGTCTGTCATGGTGGTTTTGTTGTGTTGATGTGTTTGTGATAATTATAAGTATAGTAGTAGGGTATATAATTATATATATTAGATATAGATATAATATATATATATATATAGTAATAGTATATATTATATATATTTATGTGGTGATGATTATATTGGGCTGGTTTATTATTGTTATATATTATATAAGTATAAGGTTGTATATATAATGAGTTTGGTTGAAGGATCATTATATATTATTCTATTTGTAAAATAATGGTTGAAGTGTCCATATCATCTATTTCTTATTACAAGATAATCTGGATGGTGTGTGTAAATGTTAATTGGGTGTGTCAGTTAAGATATTAGTAAGCATAACATTATTGCCCTTTGTTTATGATTATGATTTTTGAAATCGAAAGCTCAGAAATGAAGACTCTGGTGTTTCCACAATCACACCTGGCCACTTCTAAGTTTATGTCTCATTGGTTGTGGCCGTGCATAGTACCTGTCTTGTGTGGTGTGGGTGTGGTGTTTGGTGTGTATGGTTTTTGTAGATTTATAGTATGTAAGTGGGTATCCCTATTCTAATATCATTGTGAATATTTAGAGATCTTCAGTAAGGGAAAGGTAGGAATACAACAGTGCTTCAATGGCATATTTGTGCTGATTGAATAATTTCAGCGGGCGGTGGAGAAGCAGAGTTCCAAAGATAAGTGGGAGATTCGTAAACTATCTTTTAGGATGTCTATGCTTTAAACCTTAGGTGTAAGTGATATTCCTATTGGAGTTTTATAATATATGATATATATAATTATTCAATAGTTTATATATATTTAATATATATATATTTATATATGATAATATATAATATATATATATATATATATATAATATATATATATATATATATATTCTGATATTGGTATGATCTATATGATATAGGAGAATTTTATTTAATAATAAAGTTAACGAAACATTATTGATAATTATATACTTTATAAATAATATCACAATAATAATAATAATAATAATAATAATAATTATAAAAATAATATAATTAATATCATAATTAAATATATAATAATAATAATAATAATATAATAATAATATTAAAATAATTATTAATAATGATTAATATAGTAATTTGAATGAATAATATGGTTGGAATAGATCATAATAATGAATTTTAATAATAGATAAATGAATAATATATATAATAATGAATTAAAATAATTGGAATATATGGCTGTTTGTAATGGAGATAATCAGCAACATGCAGGTTAAGAATCGCTGGTATAGATAATAATAATAATAACAATAACAATAATAATAATAATCGAATAATAATAATAATAATAAAATAATACATTAATAAAATAAATACTAATAATAATAATGATAATAATGATAATTGATAAATGAATAATAAATATAATGACTAATAATAATCAATAATTAATAATCAATAATTAATAGATTATAATAATAATAATAATAATAACATAACAATAACAATAATCAAGTAAGCAATAACAATAACAATACGAAAATGTTATGTAATAATGTAATGAATTGTGAAATGTATATAATAATAATATCAATAATAATAATAAAAATAAAAATAAAAATAAAAATAAAATAAAAATAAAAATAAATAAAAATAATAATAATAATAATAATAATAATAATAATAATAATAATAATAATAATAATAATAATAATAATAATATTAATATTAATAATTAATAATATTAACATTAATAATGAATAATTGATGAATGATTTATATTCATGATTATTTTTGATTTTAATATTAATATTAATATTAATAATATTAATGATCATGATGATAATAATAATCTTACGTACCAACCAAGCAAGAAACTACTTTACCAAAATTAAATTCCACTTTACCTTTAGTAGACCATAGTGACTGTCGCCTCTCATCATAATTTCAACTTGCGAGAAAGACCTCATGGCTGTGTAGAAAGGAGTAAAATTTCTTTCTTTGCCCAAATAACGCATCAAATCCAAAGCTTTATCCACCTTCACGTGACCTGTTAATTTACATACATTAAAATCAATAAGAATTTATTTATAAATTTTTAATATTTTTCAATTATTTGTTCTCATTTATTTTTTTTTTTATTGCATATTTATGAAGACTCTTGCTTCTACGTGTCTTATCTTATGAGAATTCGCTTTTATTTTTTGTAATTTATATACTTTATTTTAATAATTTTTTTCAAATGAATTTTATCGTGGGTTTATTAACATCATTTAAGTAATTTCAATCAATTAATATATATATTTATGTTTTTATAAATTATGAAATGTTCATAAAATGAGTATTATTATAATAATATTATATTATATGGCTTTTAAATTAATGTTAGTTTCTGATTTGAATAATAATAATGAATTAAATAATATATGAATAATAATAATATTAATAATATAATAGATGAATAATATAAAGTAAGTAAGTAATAATAATAATAATGTTATATAATGGAATAGTATGAATAATAAAGTGACAATAAAGGTGAAATAGTGGACGGTGTAGATGAGATGTAGATAGTTTTAAGCGATATGTTAAGATGAGATGTAGTTGTCAGGATCATGTTTTCATAAGTTTAGATGTTAATGTTATTTATAATGTCTGTAATTGGAATCTATTATAATTACTTATCTAAAACTCAATCAGATGTTACTGCTGGCGTCAAATAATTAAAACTATTACTCTAATAATTGAAAAGATTAAATATCCCTGTGTGTGGGGGGGGTGTTCTTGGGGGGGGTGGGCGGAAGCGAATCTTTTTGTCCTGCATTTAGGGAGTGTCCGTGCATGCAATAGGAGGCGACTAAACGGGCCGTGTTAGTTTGGGTTGGGGCCCTTCTACCCCGTATGAATGTTCTAAGAATGCTCATGCAGCCTTAGATTTCCGGGTCATGTTTGCGGATCCCACCCCCAGTTTATGGGAAGCCGATGGGAGGCTAATAAAATAGAAAAAAAATTAAATAAACTTTTCACATTTACCTCTTTCAAAAAGATGAAAAGCGTCCATAAAAAGTTGGGCTCTATTCAAGATGTGTATTTTTGAGTGGTCAAGAATCAGTTGGTCTGAAATGGCGGCCCATAGTTCGTCGTCATAATTAACCCTCAGGTACGAAGTCTGTTGACTGTTAAACACTATCCAAGAGCCTGGCAAGATAGTTTCTTCTAGTAACAATGGTTCTTTAGATGGAGGAAGCCATGTTTTTGGAAAGGTACTAAAATTGTCGTCTTTGGACGTGTAGTACGATATTGGTATCCACCAAGTTGAGGAAAGCAGAAGAATCTCGTTCAAAATTGCATTTCTTGATCCATTTTT